>QNGE01008786.1:0-15263 GCA_008508345.1 Paragonimus westermani | reverse complement strand
TCAAAATAACGCAACAAACCTTCACAAAATCAACAAATGTCTCCCCCATTAGTTTGTCAGATTTGAAGTTTTCCGCCCTCCCTCGCGGAAGCCTACTTATTTCAACAGTTTTCTGGCGCTGTTTTTGTTAAGTTATAGTGCAACGCATTCCGCTGTCGTGTGATTGACGCTATTCTGGTTTTCGTTTGAGTAAGTTGTGTGCATGACTTACTGGGCCTCTGGCTCACGCTTGTTTCTGTTTTTTACCATTCCAGATTCTCGCTGTGCTCCCGTCCTTCAGAGAGACGCTGCTCCTCAGTGCTTCCACTCCGTCGCGCATTACAATAGCGAGACGCTCTGAAGGTGAATTTGGACGTATTTCTCGCAATGACCTTGAACTAGATGTAACCTTATCATGCCGTTCAAACCAGCGAACGCTCACGGATTGAATCTCAGTTGTGTAACGGAACGTGCTGCCGTGCTGCTGGCGTTGTTTTGGTTTTCGTTTACCTAAGTCATGCACATGATTTTCTGCGCCTTCGGATCACGCTGGTTTGTGTTTTCTTCTACAGGATTGTCGTTTGAAACCCAGCTTCGAAAGAACGCTGTTCCCGATGTGTCTGCGTCGTCCCAAAGTTGACCTGTAAGTGTTACGGACATTCGGAGTAAAAAAAGCCGGTTTGAATGTAACAGAAAATCGACTCGTACACACCCTTGTAAGAAGTAAATTATTGTAACATCACATAATTTGGACTAAATATGTGGAACAAGCGATTCATCATTTTTCCATATGCGTGCGTCGCAGTATTGTAAACCACAATCATCTACCTTCTGTTGAAGCCATCTCAGCCAGAAGATCTCACGTTTCTAGTGTTAATCAATTATTTGTTGTTTTGTATCACCTGTACTTGTCTGCAATGATCGCGCACATCCCAGGGTACTCCTCACATATACGCTGAGAAGTATACATTATTACTCTGATTGTCAGTAGGCACAATGCATTGCAAGTGGAGCCTGGCGGAATTAGGCGGTGTCGGACCGTTGGAGCGCGAGATTCAAAAAGGAGCAGTAATTACTGCGTGGATATTTAATTTGAAGTTTCTCATATAATTGTTATTTTTGACAATATTTTCACCGTACAGTCTGCTGACATTTTATCTACGTCCACGTCTGTCTAAAAAATTCTTATATAACAAATTATGATGGCCAAAACCGGTCGTCAAACAAGATCGACTGGTGACAAAACCACTTGTTCTAGCTCTAAAGTAGATATTGAACGACCTAAAGGCAAATGCTTTAGGCCCAAAACTTGTAAAGGTTTTCCAAAGGTGCTGACTTCAAAGGGGGGAGATAAACTGGTGGTTCCCACCAATACTCCTCTAACCAAGAACTGTTCTATCCCCCCAGACAACGTATTGGCGGAGTTACTTGACAAGGTATCTGAAGCGGAAACTGAACTTGCCCAACTAAAAACAAGCTATGCTCTATTTGCTTCTCTAAAGAAGAATCTTATATACCTATCTTACATCTTCAAAGTGCCGAAAAGTCCCAAGATGGATAACTTAGAGAGCGCAGGCATGTTTCGCAACACACTGAAAACAGAACTCATAAAACGGATGCGATGCACGTATAATGCCATCGTATTCAATGTGCCAGATAGGCTTCACCTCGACGGTATCAAGAAGCTACTCACGAGGAGTACCAATATAGACCCGGTATCTTATACCTGCATTCGTCTTCGCAAGAAGACTCAAATTCTAGAGCGAAACAACTGCGAGAGAGTTTATCCAAGTTCAGGACCTTATCAAGTCCAGAACCTCTCCTAAACCGATAAGAATTATGCAGGATAGAAAGCCGCTTGAGAAGGAATGTCAACGTCGCTTATTGCGCAACGCTGTCACCTCCAAGTGTGTGGCTCAGGACACATTCAAACAAGGTGCGACGATGTGCAAGGGTAATAAATCGGGTCCTGATGAGTGTGTAGCTTCACCCTGTGTAGCTTCGTCCTGTTGCGTCACACATGAGCCTGCCACTGTTCATCTTGTGAACACCAACGACACAACAGAGGATATCATACTGGCCGACTTGATTGACTTAACAGTCGATCTTGACAGTTACAGCAACCTGCCTAACGGAACGGCGACCACCGTCAAGCAGCCAATTCCCAAACAACAGCACGCAAGAAAGTTTGCCAATATTGAATCAAATGGGATGTCTAAATCTCAACTTGTTGACGCGGTAGCTAGATCAGTCAAAGTATGGCCCAGACCATTTAACAATCAGAGACACACCAGAACTCCAAAATTAAACTTATCCCGAAGGAACCCAACAACCGGCCGTCGGTGGAGTACTGGCTTTAATAAACCCTCCTCAAGTTACTATCCTACGAGTCGTTCGTGCTTACCTCCTCCGCAATACAAGGGAAAAAATTAGCATGTGAACCCTTACCACACCCAGGGAGAAAAAGGATGTATCTATTACCAACCCCTAATCTTCGACCTTTACCCAACAATAGCAATATCTCACGCGACACACCTTTTAAAGCGAGACTAAACCAGAACCCCAGTATTCTCATCAGAGTTGCTTATCCCACGCTTAACGCCCCTTTAAATTCAAACAGCCCCCACAGTATTAATGCTCACCTAAATGCATCCCGTGATCTCTTCGTGGACAACGTACGTGTAAATACGATTCATCCATCTCAACCTTACCCTTTTTTATTGCGTCACACACCGTTTAAACCTCCTCTACCCAGTCCACCTCCCATATCCCCATTGCCCCAATACACCTTACTGACACTTTTCCAAAATTTTCTGTCATGGACACAGACGCAGGGGACGTTCCATTAGTTATCAATGCGCTCACCATAACCGCATCAGACCAAGGGACGTCACCAAGGTCTCTGAATCACAAAGACCCTTCTGTTTAGGACATTTTTAAAGGTCTGAAGATGCAGTCGAACAAGGAGAATGCACTAAGTTTGTTGCTTTTAAATGCACGTTCACTGGTCAATAAGACACATTTTTAGATCCTTCGTCTTCTTATATAATCCTTGCATTATTCTGGTCACCGAAGCTTGGTGTGCCCATGAGACTTCGAATACACAACCAAATGTTATAGTTCATCATATGCTCCGTAAAAATCGCGGTGCAGGACGGGGCGGTGGATGTTTAATTTACATAAAGAAGCAGTATGCTACAACTATACTCGATGAGCCGTGTCTTGATAGAATTGATGACTCACTGTGGCTATCAATGTCAACCGAATCCCGTGAACTACTCTTAGGATATGTCTACAGACCACCTAACACCTCTCATGACGACATGAACATTCTTATTAGTGGAATGAATTGTGTACCAACATTGCCCACACAGTACAAAATAATGGATGGAGATTTCAATATGCCCAATATCTCTTGGACCTCCTACACAGCCCCTGCAAATCAAACAGAGTTTCTTGCATGTTTCCAGGTAAAGGTTGGCGCCAACACGCTCTAGCACCTGCCAGACTATACCACACTTTAGATCTCATTTTTACAGCAGGTATCTCTTCAGCCAAAGTATCCGTCCTAGAACGGTTTCCAGGAAGTGATCGCAACGTGGTCAACCTCATGTTTGACCGAAAAGCTGCGAAAGCGTCGAACAACGTTTTCGCGAGATAAAATTAATCGACTGGAATACGTTCGCCACTCTGCTGAGGTCAATGTTGTGAAACACATTCTTTTTGACCTCTGACCCTAGTATGGCAACCGAAGTATTTACTGAACACTTCAAACTGTACGAATATCTTAACCCCGGAAAGATCGAAATGCCGTAGTGTGTGTGGTAAAAGCTTCAAAAAGAGGAATGTAAACTCAAAACTGAAATCACGATACCGAAAAACACATGACTTCTCCGTTATTATTCAAATGCAGATGTTTGACACCATGGAAACTTGAACCAATATGCTCCACCTAAATGAGGAAAAATGTGCACTGAACTGAGTTGATGCAGTTATTTAAACGCAAAAACTGTACAAGGGACCCTATCATCTCATTAGTTACATTACGGGACAAAACTACCGTAGATGATCCAGCAACAATCTGCGAGGCCTTCAGTTCGTATTTTGCTGCTTCCTTCAACATTGAAGAAAATGTATTGCCTCCACCTCCCTGTAAAAACGAATACGTTCCTAAGCCACGTTACTGTTGATGCTATAAAAATACGCTCTCAGCTAGCTACTATCAAACCCTCTCATCTTCCTGGTTCCGAGAGTATGCACCCCGTTGCTCTCACACACGGAGGGTATGACATCCCTCTTCTTTTGCTTAAGATTTATACACTCTCTCTGTCGTTAGGCTCCTTCCCTCTCCAGTAGAAAAATTCTATAATTCAGCCCTGTTACAAAGATGGTTCGCGCCAAAACATCAATAATTATCGTCCCATTAACCATAATTCAATGTGTTCCAGAGTATTGGAAAGGATAATAAAATGTCGCATGGTTGAATTATTATTATCACAGAATCTTATAAACCCATCCCTGCATGGGTTCTATAGCAAACGTTCGTGCATGACGTGTCAGCTGGAATTCTTCAATCATGTTACAGTATCTGCCGATTCAGGGAATGCAGTTATTATTATACCCCTGGATATGCAAAAAGCTTTTGATCGTGTGCCTCGTAAGCGCATTCGAATCAAAATGGCATCTTTTGGTATATTTGACCCACCAATCAGCTGGTTTACTTCATACCTTGTGGACCGCGCACAAACAGTGAAGATGGGAGATAACAGCTCAACGCCTAGACCAGTCACCAGCGGAGTGGGTTAAGGAAGCGTCCTGGGCCCGTTACTCTTTTTTATGTATATAGATGACGTATGTAAAGTTATCAAACATGACAAACTGTCCCTATTCGCTGTTGACATCGAACTTGTCCATACTTTTCCTACTTGCGATCTCATTCTTCTTTAGGAAATATACGGGAGGACATAATGTCATTGGAGTCTTGGTGTCAAACCTGGCTGATGAAATTCTCAGCCAATAAATCCACCATTGTCGCACACGGTTGTCATATACCAGAGAACTTTATAAAGCTGGATGGTCATGATATTTCAAATGCCAATTCAGTCCGCGACCTAGGTATACGTTACTCAAACTCATTCAATTTTGCTGAACGTATATCTTTCCTAGTAGCTAAAACTAGACGAACGATTGGAAACAGTAAGCACTCATTCTTCCTGCCTGCAGCTCCACTGCACCTTTATAAGATGCGCGTACGACCCCAACTTGAGTACTGCACGTTCATATACAGTCACTTTCGCAAGCCTGACAGGCTAGTTCTGGAAAGTCTCCAAGGAGCATTTACGAAAGGTTTAGTGGGTTATCCGTCTTCGTTGAACTACAGAGAACGTTGCCAGACGCTTGGACTGGATCCTCTTTGTCTTGTAATGGATCTAAACAATATATGGAAACGCAGGTGTGAGTAGGAAGTCGAAATCTGTTAAAAAGGAAGACAAGTAACTCACAATAGTTCGTGGAAGCACGTTGGTTTAGTGTTCCACTACACCAAATGAGGATTCTGACCGATACTACTTGTCGAGTGTCCCCCAGATAGTCTCGATGTCACGACCGAGATAATTCCAACGAAAGATGAGTGAATGAATAAATAAATTTGCCCAACTAAACGATTGATTCCGCTGAATTCTAACTCTTCCAAAGGTTTGTAAGCCACCGACCCTGAACGCGAACAGAAAGCGGAACTCGCGAACTCGGAAGAGTAATTTTTGAACATTATTTTTTACTCTGTGTCTCGATTAACCTCGTTCAAACATCATGTGTGCATGTGAGGTTGAAGAAGATGAGAAGGCATGAATAACAATGAAGTACAAAACGCTACAGTCTACGGCGCTTCAAGCTGAACTTTGCGCTCATATGTAATCTAGGTAGTGGGAATAAATTTACTGTGAAACTGGCGGTTAGCCCTCGGCATAGCTCAAAATGCAGCATCAGGAACGAGAAGTTCATTTTGACAACTCCTATATTCCATAAAACACTCCGTTCACATTTTCTCCTAGTGAAATATACCTACATTTGGAACAATCTCTCATGTGCAATTAGAACCAGTGAGAATATACATCAATTCAAACGAAGATCAGAAACTTTCTTGACATTAAAGAGCGTCAGGTTGATTTCCAAACTCTGCCTGCTTAAGGACGATATCTTTTAAAACGTACCTAATAACACCTGAACATCAGATCTAATCTAATAACAACCGAGGGTGAAGCTACACCACATGATGTAACACCACATGCACTTCAAACTGATCAAAGCTATCAACTTCGCCACTTGGAGAATTCCTCATTTTCGAAACCCATTATTTCTCCAGCAGGATAGATCTTGTACACAGCTCTGTCGAAAAATTGCAGCTGCATAACAAAGCTACAGCCAACATATGATAACATATTGAACATCCCCGTTAGTAGTAACCAAACCATCCTGGTACACTCTTACTCCATACTTAACGATTGTCAGCTGTGTATAGCTATCAACCGCTACGCAGTAGCTGTGCAAGTTAAAACAGTTTGGAGAATATATATAGCTTAATCTGTTCGCCGCATATGGTTACATATAAATACTTGTCTCTTCCTATCCTAACAGACCACCTGGTAATCTTCCCGTTTTGCCAAACATCTTTTCTACCCTACATAGCGGCCGTACATACTAAATCGACATCGGAATTCGGCTGTAGTCATATACTAGAAAAATCTGTGAATCGATCACTTTCCGCGTTACGCGATAACAATTATTTGTTAGAGATATATTTTATTAACTAACCAAATCCCCGACTACTCATCCGTAACACAAAATTATAAATTCTATATGAAAGCTTTGGTCAGGAAATGTCAGATTCCATTATTCGTCATACTTCACATGACCATTTTACGTTCTTCTGCTTATCACGTAATTTTGCCTTCCATTCTTGATCCAACAATAAATTCTAACGCTAGACAACATTCCATAACGTCCAGAAACTCAAAATCCTGTACTGGTTGGACACTTTGCGAGGTCCGTGAAATTCCGTCCATTTGAGGAAATAACGGAGTATAGTCCAGATGATCGTCCATTTCCCCGAGAAAATTGCGACCCACCTATCTTCCTCCATCTTCCCAAAAGTTTCTACATATTTGTCCGAGGCCGTCTACATCAACTGATGGCGAAGTTCTTCGACTGCTCATTTTCTACATCCTGAGAAATCTTTTTTCTGGCATGACCTTGAACATAAGGCCAACGTTAACCTTGTGAAGCAAGAATTGATGTACCAACTCAACATTTTTAACCGAATATTGCAAATTTTTAGAACTATCGTTTCAGAAGCAAGTGAGCCAACTGTCCCTTCATAAACTAGAGTTTTCCTCTATTATTTTGTCCGTTTTATTACTCTATTTTCATAATTGGTGTATTGTACAATTAACAATTATGTGTACGGTATAGGGTTCACGTCAAATTGTGTGTACTGATCACGCTTATCCGAGCGTTTCCCACAGATGCGTTGAAAAATATACCATCAATATTATTATTATTACTAAGTGACACGAGATGCGCAAGCGCATCACCTGATCTGAAATCCGCAATTGTCTTCGTGAATTATAGGGCACTGTGCACAGCAGACATTAAAGAAACATACCTGAAGGAAGAAGTGGACATCCAGACGTTATCTATTTTGTCTTCTGCGCGTCGTAATGAGGTGACCGCAACAAACGGGCTTGCAACTCTCGGGATGATAAAACGGGTCTTTACGTACTCAAAATGGTAACATTGCGGGCACTTTACGAGGGCTGTATAAGACCGCTGCTTGAATACATCACTCAAGAAGTGTATACTGCCACAAAGGTGGATTTGCTCGCTGATGAGCTTGTTGAGCGCGCGACTTTCAGGGCAACCACGGGCTTGAGAAGTGTCACCTACTAGTCCCGATTTGATATTCTTGACCAGAATACGCGTGAATGTCGATGGTTTCGCTGTGGCCGAATTTTCACGCCCTGGCTTTTCTAGGTAGTTTTGTCCGGGCAATCCTCTCTCGTGCAGAAACGTGATGGCCGGCGATGGCATAGCAGGTAAAGTTACATGGTATATCTTCCGGTCTCCTTTAGGCAACAATCCTTCTCTTACGATATCGTCAACCGTGGAAATAGCCCGCCTTCTGAAGTCGCTATCACTTTTAAGCAATACCGCTTCATAATTGCTTGTAGGAGACTGATTATGTCACTCCAATCTTCCCTGGAGCAGTGCTATGCTGTTTCAGTTATCTTATTTCTGGCCAACTGACGTCCACTTGGCATCAAAAGAGGTGAACCGACTTGGTCCGGTTACTGTGAGTCCCTAAACTGGAGCAAGTATGATAACCAACAAATCACTGTATAATGGAACGAACACCGATGGTCATGGTTTAACGATCGTGCATCTTAATAGATATGTTACTTGCTGTGCTTTCGTCGCAGCCTCTGCGAATCGGGAAGACGGAGTACATGTAATAATAACGTGAATACCCGAATCTTTCTGGATTGTCCGTCCGCATCTATCCCTTAGATACCCGGGCGTCTACTGCGCAGCGTCAGGCAAGATATTTAGGATGATCAACAGTAAGTCCCACCGTACTATTCATTCGCAGGTTTTCATGATATCTTCCTGAATAACGTTAGAGTTTGATGCATTCACAACTGGTTTTATAACCTCTGCATGGAGATCACATGGATTGCCTAGGTTACGTAGTGGGTCGTTTATTTAAACCACTAGGTACAGAAAGGCAAAGATTGTTCCTTGTGGTGAGCCACTAAATGAAGAGTCCCCCAGACAGTACTGCGGCACTGTCACTCCTTACGAGCTTCCGGATACATACATTTAAATCCAACTACAGACTCCCGCTCCCCCTAGATTCCAATCCGGAAGCTCGCGAGTGACAGATTTGTAGGCTTTCAGGAAACCGGGATAACACACTGTTGTATACTCATCAAGGCCGCCTGTGTGCCCCACACTCGTGCCAAAGCTTGAAGTGCGTTCTGATTGGTCGCGGATCCAACGACCAAAGGCTTACTCGTCCAAGCTTTTCAATATGACCCAAACGCTTGTAGATGCGGCGATACAGTATGCACTTCTGCTGATCCACTTGTTCTCACTACCATTGTTATTGTCCATGAGGCATGTAGCGGATGGAGCTCGAATACATATATAACACACACACCGATCATTTCACCCGCCCATCCCATCGTTGACTGTCTAAAACCGACAGCAGATTGTCAAGATTGGAACCATCCCTCAAGATCATATGTTCAGGAACCTAAAACGGATTCTGCGCAAAAAGAATCTGCAAGATCTCTCTCGTGATAGCCTACTGCAATTTTTATGGCAGCACCACTCGATTTCATTGTTCAGTAATTTCGGACATCTGTTTGATTGCCATCTCTGAAGAAAGGAATTGTGCTGGCTTCCCTCTTATCCCTCAGAATTAAACCCGCAGTAAATGGAACATTAAATATATGGGTAAAAAGGCGCGGTCAGTATTCTGACGAAGGATTTCAGAACGTTCGGATGAATATTGCGGGTTCTACAAACTCCGCACTGTCTGACACGGGAATCGTTCTGTCCAGCACTTCTAACAGTTTAAGGAATTAATGGACTAGTGACCGACATAGGAAGCAGCGGCCCGTAAAATTTCTATATTTCAATGTGAAGAATTATAATCAGGCGCGGTGAGGAGAACGACGATGGAAAGTACTATTCAAACGGAGTCGCGAATTCGAAAACAGGGGTCTCGGAGGATACATGTTTGAGAAGAGCATCTCGTGTATCTTTTTGAGGAGAAGGAACTGTCGACTCTCTAGTCGACTATGTCGCATACCACGTTCGAGGGGGTTGCTCTGTTGGAATGACCGTCCTAGTTGGATGCGTAATGGAGGTCTCGAACGCTACAGAAATCTGTTGACCTTAAACGTAGTTATCCCCGTGCTGTTATAATTTTTTCGCGTCGCAACCACTCGGAATGAGTTTTCATTCCAACGAACGTCACTCCCAACGCTACCAAAGCTTAGTACTACTTAATCTTTGGACTTTTACTTCGAACGCCCAGTTCGTCCTTGTTCGTCTGCATTCCCGTTTTCGCTTACGTTCTATAGCTACGGCACCATATGCCCCCTTGTATTTGGCAGTGCATGCATTACCAGTGAATTTTATAGGTTTATTTTCGAAATACGTTGTCCGTTCTTCCCCTTTGGTTTTTATTGCAGTTGCGTTTTAGCACTTTAAACAAATTAATGTTCTTTGGGTCGGACTCCGATGCTCAGCGGACTGACAGCCCTGAAGACGCACACTGAGATACAGACAAAACTACTTGAGACACAAAAAATAGACGGAAATTGCGGATAAGCTAACGGCAACTCGACAGATCAGCAGGTGTCCGAGATTGACAGATCACTTAAACAACTCGTTGCCTGCTTATTGAGAGCCGGTTCACGCGCAGGGTTGAGCGTTTTGATGACGGAGAAATCCGAGAGCTGACCTTCTCTCACCTGGCGAGAACCCGATGGATATAGTTCTTCAAGGTGTGCTTCATAAACGTGGTTCTCAACTCACCATCAGTATTGGGCCCACAGAACCAATGACGCTTGCTTACGCTTTCCACCGCTTTGAGGAAGGACATCAGTCAACTCAGTCGACTAAACTACAGAGGATTTTGATGCAGCTACCCTCACAGTAGTTTGCTTAATAGACAAACGAAAGTCACGTGCCATTTCAGCAAGATCCAACTGGTTTGTAGTTAGCAAGTTGTGTATAACTTTAAGCATACGAAGATGCATTTTGCGAACCCGGACGCTGTAGCAGAAGCACCGCACTGCGTAACCTACGACGCGGGTGGTCTTTAAACATCTTCCGTGGTTTCTTTGTTTCACTATGACGAATAAAATATTTGTATGATTAAGTGTGGCGAAGCAGTTTGAAATCGAAATTTGCAACGTTATCAACAGCGAGATACATCAAATATGAAGCCCAGATGTCAACAAATGAACCTATAGGATACAGGTTTCCAATCTGTAGATTCGGTTTAATATCCCGGCAGTTCTTGACTTGGACATGACCTCATTCTTGGTGTTGCGGAGGAGGATGTAGTTACGTATAATCCATCACCGCTCCGGAAGAAGTGGTTCCAGGGCGCCGGTTGTATATTATTTGAAACGGAGTGACAATAGTTCATATAATGTATGGTGGAATATAAGTGCGTATAGACAAGCTGATGGTTGGTGAAGGGGCATACACATATACTGTGGGTGGAGGCACTAAATAGAGTGGTACATGGCTTTCAGGGTCCCAGCAGAATGACAAATTGATGATAATAATAATAATGTTCAACCACATGCATGGAACTTACATTGAATTACTTTTACGTTTTACGGGAAAACGAAGGAGCACAGGCAAAAGGTTTGCTTTACTTTACTTCGGTTAATTTTTCAAGATTAACGGCGGGTACTAGTGATGTCCAGTTCCAGGCGCACGTGAGCCACAAAGATTCCACTGTCTTTCAACAAAGGAAACGACATGGTTTCATTTTTTGACAGACTGGGACAACGTGAATTTCATCTAGGTTGTGTTACATGGGCATTGTTGGCTAATAACCCCGTGGTTCATCTCCTTGGAGCAGTGGTCACTAGGTTCCCGCGTTTTATTCATGAAAAACCAGCTCTGAACTGTCAACTTGGAGCCGCAAAGGGGAGAATAGGCAAGTCAACTTCAGATATGAAAACGTTAGCGTAATGTAAAAGTTACCCTAGGGTCAGATTTTTGCTCTTTTATGTAGGTTAAGAAAACAAGGAACACGCAATCGACCGAAAAGACGCCAAAAAGGTTTGTGTATTTCAGTGAACTGAACGAAAATGAACCCACCATATTCAGGTGTCTCGACGCACGCAAAAAGTTCCTTTCACGCAAAGACAGTAATACGCGCATATAACACGTAAGTTTTGAACGTAAAATTGATCACTGTAATATTTCCGTGACACCTTGGTTGAATAATACTGGAAAGAAGCAATACTGTAGTGCTTGTACACCAGAAATGGGCTTACCAACCGAGCAGGCTCCTCAGAGTGTACTAATAACTCACACCTGGATAGGAATTTGGTAGCGCACTTAGTCTCGTATGGCGACCGTCTAAGATATATATATATAAACAAAATTGCAGCGGAGTTCTGTAATCTTAACCTCACAATGCATCAGCTGACAATACCACTTTTGCAGATCATGTAATGGAAGTGCAGAGGGAAAATCGAAAGTATTGCGACTAACCTGGATGTAAAATAACGAGCGATATCAAGGTCTGAACCCACCAAAAATGAGCGATGTTCATAAAACGTCCAGTCGATTTAGAAATGTATTTGGGCCCCTCTGAGCATAGCTGGAGGGTGGGATGCTGAAGCCAAAATTTAACCCACCAATGGAATGTTTCGGCTGGCTGCCAATCACCGACCGTTGTAGGAACAACTGATACGTGCGCGTAGCAGAGTTCTAATCAGATATGCTGTGGTCATTTTTATCAGGCCAAACAAGAAGGCTGAATGATCAAGCAGTTACGGATAACCGACGGAGTGGAATACGAAACAATGCGAACACCATTATTTTCCACTCCCAGAGCGTCCAACAAACGAATCGGTCCTTGAACGGGAGGCAAATCAAATGAAACTGAATTAATTTCACGGAAACGGATGATAACATCATCCTTTCTACTTGTGCCCATGGTTGAATGAGGCGGAGGAGAGTTGTTGTCTGTGAGTGTTAGTTGGCTGCTAGGTGGCATACTCGTCGAGGATGCAAGGACCACTTAAGTAGTAACGAGAGTGACACTCGCTGTAAGTTCACGTGATGAGTTGTCCGGTGATTGTATGAAATCGGTGTCCACATAAGCCACCTTCGAATGGTAAATGGTGACAGCATCCCCCTTTCTAGCCAGGTTGATAATAGAATACTTATCTCGGCAGAAAATCACTCTAACTGGTCCGGAGTAGGGAGGTGGCAATAATCGTGTGTGAGGAAATTAAGGGGAATATGACTGCACGTTGCATGTTTTCGCTTGGTCATTGAGCAGTGGGTATGTATGTGCTTGCGGAAGTCCGTAAATTACTTTATTGACTGGAGGAATTCCCCAGGTAATCGCTAGGTTGATCCATCCAATATTTCTGCCTAGTTGACTCCAAGGCCTTCCTTTAAAGGTGATGTGATACTTAGCAGAGTGTGCGGAAAGCATTCCGTCCATCTGTGTTTTGAAGATTAGGCAATCGTTCATGTCCTCAGTTGTCGGTGGAAACGTTTCACCAAACCACTGAAATAAAGATGAGGTGCAGCCGTTTTGATCTGTTCACAACCAGGCATACACGTCAATTCAAGGAAGAAGTCGAACGGAACTCGTGTCCCTTTACCTGTGGTAACCACACAAGGTACACCAAAATTACCTGCCCAGTGGAGGAGGGAAGTATTGGCAATAGTCTCACTCGTGGTATCTGGTATGGGAATAACCATCGGCCAACGAGTGAACCGGTCGACACAGGTGAACGGGGAAGCCTATTCTTCGATGGTGGCGGTGGAAAAACAATATCTGAATGGACGTGTGGGAAAGGAAACTTTTTGTTGAAGATTGGCCAGGCGATCAGACAGAATGAGGATGGTTCTTGCCACGTTGGCAATTCATACAGGATCTGGATCGAATGCGTATATCTTGGTTTATATTAGTCCAAACGACATGTTGAGAATTGAGTGTGGGGGTGGCGCGTGGAACGAGGTCTGATAGCAGATACAGAAACTCGAACAATGGTCTAGGGCTAGTAAATGGACCAAACGATCACGTATAGGTTATAGACACATCGCGCACGGTTCTAAGAAAAAAATGAGGGAGGAGGACCTTGGACAGCCGGAGAGGGGGGAATGCTTCATGGTGAGAGAGCCCTCCGTCGTTTAACCGTGCTTCGGTCAGCTTCTCCAAGCCCATGTAATACGAAGTTAAAAACTCATCAGTGGGCAGTTCAGATAAACTTCGCGAAAACCCTGCGGGATTCTGGAATGTGAAGAGCTCCTGACCTACCTGGAAGCAGCAGAAGTGTTCTTCGTAACTCGAGGTGATTGATGTTGATATTTGCATGTTCAACGAGCTCTGCATTTGAGATGCAAACTTTTCATCACCAAGCAAAGTGGTGCCACCATTGCGTAAGTGATTCAGCGTATAGTTCTGGAGTTTGGAGCTTGGCCAAATTCCACCCAAAAAACTATACGATGGAAGGTTTGCGCATTGATGATGACACTCAGCTTGGTTACAGAACGTTCGCGAACTAAATGCCAAGCTCGGCAAACATGCCCATAGTGAGAGTATCCTAAATAAGTTGTATGGTGAAGTCACGACGATGGATTCCGCGGGAGACTGCCCGGCGAACAACTTAGTGCGTACGCAAGTGATATGTGGTCAGTCAGAACAGTGAAAACCTGCACTTTGAATAAGTGCAGGAAGTTCCGAAATGATTGGTGGATTTCGAATGTACTGCAATTAACTTGGGCAAGGCAGGTCTTTTGGGATAAAAATGAGAGAGGCTGTAATTCATTATCGACGAACTGCTGGATGGCTTGAACAAATGAGTTTGCCGAACTATCGACTGAGAGAGGTAAACCGATGCTGAAGCCGGTATTGAAAAGCTACACGCCAACGGTTTCATCAATTAACTGCTCAATGGCGTTAAAGACATACAACGCCTGAGAACCAAAGATTACCTCGTCACTTAGTCCACGTGGAAGTGCTGTCAGTGGGTGTAAAATGCGTGGACAGTGTAGCGTAAAACCAAGGTATTAGTCAGTCATACCAATGAAACGCTGGGTTTTTATTGCATTCGTTAAGATAGGATCTCTGCAGCGCGTTAAATTCCGTATCGCGCGTCGGATACCATTGAAATCGACGGCGTGACATAAAATCCCTGTGAACCAGCACGGAGGACACATTTGGAAGGATTGCCAGCGGCAATGAATTGAACAAAACGTGTGAACAGTAAACGGGGGCGTTCGCGCTTGTAGTGAACTCGATTACCAATGAGTATTGAATCGTTCGCTAACGATCCAAGTTTACACCGAGTTACGCACAATCTGTTGATCCAGTAAATGCCTCTCAATATTCAACGACAGAGAATCTACCCTCGAAACGGTTAACGAGAAGGCGCTCGTAATAACTGGATTTAATACGGTACTAATAGAATCAATGTACAAGAAAATTGTCTCTCACCTCGAATGTGAAA
>QNGE01008785.1:0-15267 GCA_008508345.1 Paragonimus westermani | reverse complement strand
TTCTAGGATATTCGACGTCACTGTTGAGGTGAGCGGCGGCCCTAGCCACAGTAACTTTTGGTCAGGCTCATGGCTGTTATGTAATCCATCTTGTTTGTTTTAGGCATGGCCTGTGCGAGTGTCTGCTACCGAATTAAACTATTGTCGTGAAAGGCGTTCGTTTTCCAGTGGTCTCTCTTACTTTTCGCGGATTCCACTTCATTTCTACCAATTTTATTGATGCAACCGACATTACGGGCAAAGAGTGTCACTCAGGAAGCGTTAAGTTTGCTTGAAGCGTATCTGGATCTTGACGATGAGGCAGAGGATCAAGTGGACAGCGAACTTCCTCTTATCTCTAATCGGACCTTTCCTCATGGTAAAAATATTCACTCATTCGATAGAGCAACCCATGGTGACCCAAATAAATTGAAGAATCGGCTGAAAAAATACAGCCTCAGAGACCCCTGGGTTCAGGTGAGTTTTTGCTGTTTTAACACCAGTTGTTTTACCAGTTAACGAATCCATGCAATGAAAGTGCCAAAAATCAGTGCTCATTTTGTAGCCGGGACCTTGATCATGACTCACGTCGATCAGACCTTGTTGTCACTTACTCTCCTACTTTGGCGTTGAACGCGAATCAACGTGGTTCCTCTACCATTGACCATCTTTCCGAAAGAACTTGCAGCCCTACACAACAGACACAGGCTGAAATTCAGAGAGACCTGGCGGATAGAATACCAGGTAAGCTTTCAACCAGGTGAAGCACTACCAATTCTCCGAACTTATTTTGCATCATGGTAATCTGTCAGTTCGAATTTGTTATCAGGGGCTTGCGAGGTGTCACTTGACCAGTCTTTTTGGTCCAAATATACAGTAGGGAAATACTCAAACTAGCTGTCGTCCGAAGTTTTAGGATGTGGTTGCTTCATTGTTTGTGGTTCGCTTATGCAATATCTATCTACATTTGTTGTCCTTGTATGTTCAGTCCCTCTCGGATTGTTATATTGCCATAATCCTACCGTCTATTCGCCCTTATACTATAATTTTTGCACTCTTCTATATAGATGGAAAGTTATATTCTCGGGAAATCCACCGTCGAGCACACCGCTGATTGATACCTCAAGCACTCTCTTTAATGCAGTTTAACGAATGCATAACATGTTCCTGTCTTTTTCCCAGGGGAGCTGAGTATCGTTGTAGGCGGACAAAGTGGTACTATCTGTGTTGGTCAATTATTCAACGCCTCCAAACGAATTGTTTGTAATGAGAAAGAATTGGCTATTCAGTCGTTCACTGGGCTTACCATTTAGTTTGTAAACACTTAATTATCAATCGAAGTGACGTCATCAGTGCGTGGTTGTTTGAGCGTGTAAGTTTTTGGTCCAATAATCGTGTACATCCTTAGGATACATATTCAGTCACTGCTGCGAAGAGTTTCATCTGCGCTGAATGTGGCCTATTTCCCGGATATTCTCAAACATATTTTGAATTGACTTCTGATTTTTCTCACAACGATTGTGGAAAATCATTTTCGAATCTCTATTCTGAGCTTACCGCTGATTAATGAGCTGACTTTAGTGAACCAGTTTCCACAGCTCAAATCAAGGTTATAGTTTATCTACTAATATTGAGTCTCAGTCCACTGTATTTTGCCTCTGGCTTGGATACCATTATGTCGCTCCTCCAATGATCACGCTTCCTCTGATGCCTTGTTTGTGTTCGGGTTAGGATGATTCACGTGCGTTTTTATTTGGCGTTATTAACTGTTCCGTTTCGGTTGACTGCTTGGCCACAAGTACACTATACCCAATTATGTTGCATATTTCGTCCTATTTTAGAGATCCACATCACATCGCATGAAGAGTTGGTGTGTAGATAAATGGATCGGCCACACCTAATGTGGGGTTTACTGGCGTTGTGGGTAACACGTCAGTCTCAGAAACGCGGGGGCCGGAATGCGAATTCCGGTTTGGGCAAGGATATACACTACTACTGAGCTTTAATGAGGGCGAAACCCGAGCCTAGTGCTTCCTTACGAAGTGGGCTGGCCGAAAGGCTTACCTGAGTGCAAGGACTGTGGCTGAATGTGAACGGTGTTTAATTTGAAAGGGATTCAAGTTAGTTTGCACATTTTTCACCAAATGACATCAGTTATGCTGCCCCAAGACATGTTTGAAAGAGGAACACATCCGCCCTTCATAGTTGACCGTTTGATGAGGCATGTGGCAGACAAGTCCTGACAGTCCTCTACGAGCTTTATATAGCAGCAGCCCTGTCCTCTACAGATTTGTGTTTGGAGCTTTTTTCTTATGTTCGATGTTATTTAGCTATTTTGCTCTCATATGAGAAGGTTCGATCGGCCTTCCGAAGCATTGGAGGTGTCTATTTTGTAACTGCAATGTCCATTTAAGTCTTACACTCGTAGATCTACAAACCATAGTGAATAAGTCGATTTTCCGATTTTTTGTGTTCTATATCGGGACGATAGTTATTTCAGTTTCTGCTTGTGGTCACTGATGCTATTTGCACCTACAACTTCCTTTTCCATCTTCTGTATGCTCAATATCATATTCCTTCAAGTGTTTCTTCAAAGAACAACTTCATGGTATTTCCCAACCACGACAAGCACACCGTCGTTTTTAACTAAAACCAGTTCGAATCGATATCGTTTTCCCATCATTTGATGTTAATTAACGCTGATCCTAGAGATTTCTCTTATATTTGCCTCATGTATCGTTGAAATTAAACGGACCGTGTTAGCTGAGTGACACAGAGCGCGGAGAAAGACATCACACGGTGGTCCTAATGCAGTGAAAAGGCTTACATTAATGGGTTCCTTAACCGAGTCGAGTAAAAGAACGCCAGTTGACCACAGGGTTGCCCGAACATTCCAGAGAGATGTGACTCAGTACGAACATACACTCTTAACGTTGTTATTCTCAATCGATTTACCAATAACACACTCATTTTGGCAAACGCAATCGTACTTCAGGTATGTACAGTGGGCGGTGCTGGTTGACCGGTTTGAAACACTTGCCAACGTTTGAGCCTTAGTGCAATGTGAGCTTTTCTACAGTGTTAGTGCAATGATGCGAAGCGCTTTGGACGACTGTGGATGCTGTGAACAATACTATAAAAACCGTAGTGTCATTTTGGACTGACATCTAATCAAGGAAGAGCGCTACTGAAGCACGTAAATCTGTTATCAAAGCATCTTTAGAGGCGAACAGCTATAGTTCGCACTTGGCTGGATAACATGAGATTGTTCCAACTTAGACGATATGAACAGACTAAACGGTATTTGAACTGGCGACCGTGTAGTTTGTATTCGTCATCGCTCTTAATGTATTAGTTTGGGTTCTACCGTAAATTTTATTCTTGGTCGTTTATGTCGGTGTGTTGGAGATGCTCTTGCGGACAACGCGTCGTTGTCTTGTTCATTTCCAGTTTATCGATTTTCAGCGAAACGTATTGTATTACTATTTTTGTTGTTTCGCAGGGTCGATTCAGCACATTGTCTTTATTTGGCCACCTGGTTAATTTCACCTAGTTACGTGAACTTATGGTTATCATATTGGGTGTAATTCTCATTTCACTTAATCTTTCCAGCGACAAGGTATCTCAAAATGTAACTTAGTATGAGCAATAGTTTAGGGTGATGCTGTCCTTGATTTGCCTCGTGTGTTATGCTTAAACATGTAAAATCTAACTACTTATACTTACATCGTGAATTTTGCTCTGTCGTCTACTCCATTTCCCTAGATATTACTCGGATACGGTACCTTGTGAGATCTTCATGACACTGTCTTCCAGAGTGTTTGCAGTAAGACGTCGAATTAATACCCGAGTTAACAGTGTGGAAAAATTGAATTCAAACAATTTGTTCTGTCTGTGCTAACACAACTATGTCAGTGAAAATTGGCATCACAAAAAGGTTGAAATTTGGGTGTACATTCTCTGCTAACCGTCCATTTTATCCACTTAGTTCTAGTTCATTCAGTCTACCTTATTAACCCAAAATAACCAATCCTTATCAACGTTTTAGTGTGCTCTCTTTTCACTTGACGCTCGTGGTTTACGAGATTAAACGTTTTATTCCCTTTTACACCGACTTGGATTGATTGGTTCTTATGACATCCAGAGGAGCTCTCTTTGTTGTCGCTTAGTTTAAGTGTCCTCTTTTGAGTCGAGCACTTGAGCTTTGATGGGAAGCTTTTTAGTTAGTACACAGCAAGGCTTGCTTATTACTGTGTATCCATGTGGATTTGCCGGCAACTGCATGCTATCAGACTGTCCAGTCTCCAACAACCACACCATCGGAGCCAAACGGGTATGGAACACAACTTTTGACGTCATTATCACAACTATTCTTAGCTCAATCTCTGCTATTGTCTTATCAGCGCGATTCTTTCTGCTTCCCATTGAAATTATTTCCAAGAGTCTTGGACGTTTGGTTAACCAAAAGCCGTCTCGCATTGATGAGTATGGAGTACATATTGATTTTTAAAGGTGATATTTAGTAGGCTGTTCTCGAGTTGTGTTACATGTGTAACTCCGTGATACTAATGACGGTCACGAGTTCACTTGTGGAATGCCATTAGTATTGTTTTGAAACATTCTAACCCAGTGCTTCCCACAGTGAGTGATATCACTCCGTGTGAGACGATACTTACAAGTAATGCGGGAGGGAACCTATGCGGGACGCTGCACACTCCTGAATATGGAGATCTACGTTTTCATAAACGTGATGTTCTGTCGGATTTTCACAAGCTGATGTTCCACCGCGATCAGCCCTCACAGGACCTTCCACCTATGTGGAACTTCATTTAGGATTATATTATTATGGTGCACATGGTCATCATTGCCCTAATTTGAGTTCCCATGTACCACGTGCTCACTGGGTGAGGCAATAAGGTGGCAAAGTTAGGGCACCAGTGGGCCTATTCCATAGAACGTCACGCTGCACCCATTGATCCGGTTCATTTGGTAAAACATGGCAATCGAACTTTTTGCTGTCCCTCATCAACACGGCTAAAATGATGGACAATCCTCGAAAGCGAATTGGAACGTTTACTTTCGCTGTGTACGTCAGACATGTGGTTTACCTTTTTAAAGCAAAACGCGTTGTTGCGGAGAACAGTTCGCCTGACCCACTGGTCAAACCAGTAATACAAACCTGTTGCATATTGGACAGCTGAACGTTTTCCCAACAATGTTATAGCGGTTTTATATAGTTGGTATATATAGTTAACGCGCAAAAATTCACAAGCAGTGACAAACGCACTGGTGATATTACTTTAATGTCGATCGACCAGCTACAGACAAATGGGTTATTGTGTCAAACACAAGAAAATGAGACAAATGTCTAACAGCCGTTCTTGACAAAGTTGTGATTGGAACAGTGTATGGGTGCACTCAGCGGGTGCACTTCCGGAGCAACATGTGAATCGACTGATGCGTGCACATTGGCGATGTTTATCTACTTCGATCTTGTAAGACCGAATGGTTCTGATAGCATTTAAGAAGGTGACGCACGTTAATGGAAACAGTTGTCCTGAAGGCTTTATGGGAGGGCTCAGACTGACCCATACGCAACTCAACCTACTAATTGTCATCATTTTTTGAATGGTCAATCACATAAACTTCTTTTAACGAAGGAATAAGCGATGATAACAAAACGAGAGGATCCCAAGAAACCGGCTATCAAATGCAGGGCAACTATATGACTCAGTGCCAAACGAGTGACCCACCTCTCCAGTCAGAATGGCAAAGGTAGTCAAATGAAAGTGGCCCGTCGCATTTTTCCCAAAAGGGAATGAAAATTAAGAAGCGTCCTGTAACATCAAGGGCTCTTCTTCAGGGCATCACAGTGTTACTGTCGTATGACAGATAGCCTCGTCTGTGAGTAGTATAGTGCGTACACTCAGGAACTAAAGGGCAAGTTTCAACTGCAGGAAGACGATGGATCAGAAGCGACTATCAGAGTAGTATGCATGCACTATGGGAGAAGTGCCACCAGGACGAATGACAACGTACTGCTACCAAATGTGTGTGAATGCTCGTCAGCCATGCAAAGAAATGTACGCGTTCGTGGTCCTATGTTTTAACGTAACCTGTACGGGAGTTCGTGCAATAAACAACTTTGCGGGCCAAGCGTCTTTTGCGGTCACAATACAACCACACCTGTCAGAACGGTAAAATGTCCTTTCGTAGTGAGTCATCTATCAGAAATTAGCAGCACTCAATAACAGGTTCTGTACTTAAAGGCATCATGAGTCTCCAAGCAGCGGGGAATGGCTATTAGGCAAAAATCAGTTGTTACGTGGTTCGGCAGTCTCATTCGACGAATGACATGAAGAACAGATGGTCTCACAGTGCGTAGTGATCATAAGGTTATGAAAAACAGTCTGCCTGACATCTGATGCTGTGGAGTACAGGTTTACGGCAGTATTGTGAGAGTTAGTCCTGTACTTTTTAATTTTGTCAGTCCGAGCAGTCTGGCTTCGGTTACCACTCACTGTGTTTGTGCCTAAAGCAGCAACTTTGTCGCCATGGAACACGATCACAACCGGCTTGGCGAACGAAGGTGGCGTTATTATTCGTATCTTTTCGTTAACTGCTTATCAAGGTTACGTAGTCTTCCCCCAATTCTTTGAGCACGCGATTGTACCGAGCGGAACATTCATCCTGTGTGATGCAACACGATTGAGGAATGTGAACGGGACTTTATGGTTGACCGCTGCTACAATGGCGGAGAACTTAATGCTTATCGGATGTACATCTTGAATTCCGGACCTTGGTCCGTGCGGGGCCACCTCGAAGCTGAATAGCACAAATGAAGACTTAGAGAAAAGTGCTATCCAGACTGGGCAATTAATGATCGGAGAGTAGATAGCAAGCCATTTCCTGAGGACCACGACTGACCATTCATGGCGCACGAGCTTCTTTTATGTTTTTCGTTTCACCGCTCTCAACACGTATTGGGATGTTACTGCTCCTAAGGAATTCTCTGAACTAATCATCGTTGATCACGTTTCACCGGATTAGACATTGTTCGGGTGGCATTCTCTGCATTCCTGAGTTGCGCTAGATGGGGTGATGCTGGTTAAACTGGGAAGGCCCGGTTCGCCGAGGCGAAGTAATGTGTGCGTGTAAATGATTGGCGTGCTTTTGGGAAAGCAGATTCACTACCGAACAAATGGACAGATTGTGCAATTTAAATATCTGAATGTGTTGTTGTGGGTTTGGCTCAAAACTGGGGAATGATTCGTCTCTCGGATCAGATGTTTCAGCAGGTAGAGACACTGATGTGGCTTAGGAACCGTTTGGGTGATTCATTTCAGTGTCGCACCATGTTACAGTGGGTGGTTAGTAAAAGCTTTTCGTTTTCAGGAGATTCCTGAGTAGGTCACTGTGTCGGGAGCACTCAGTAAGCGGATTGCGTCCGGACCAACCTGAGTGGAGGTCACAGAGACGATTTTCGTATTATTTTTATGACTGTGGTGAACGACCGTGACCTTTTTTCTTTCAAGAAATGCTTTTCTATTCAGCTAGCTCCAGAACATTGGAGGAAGCTGTCAGCCTCCCCTTTGGACGCCTCGGATTTTCCACACAGAGGATGAGATCATTGGCATAGGCGAAATCGTTAACCACAGTGCCGTGGAGCTAGCTTTACACATTAACGAAAGCTGCATGCCAGCTGGAAGATGTAGATCAGGAGTTCCTAATCAGCATGTACTGTATTGAGGTCGTCCCTAGACAACTATCGCAAACTAGAGAGTGGACAAGTACAAGAGCGTGTTCCGGCGATCGGCCAATGTCTGGTGTGGACAAATGACCGAATTTGAAGTTACCACAGTAGGTTTCAGGTCAGCGGTGGCGGGAAGGGTTGAATTGTTCATTTTATGGACAGATGGGTCGGACAACGTTGTTAGAAGAAATAATTTGAAGTGCACTGCCGAGCCATCCGCCTTCATTCGCCTCCCATTTTTAGGCGCCAGCATGCCCAGCCATGCACTTCAGGTTGCGAGTGCCTCTTCTCCGGTAATCATAGTGTGGCGAAAAGGCGTCCAATAAAGCACAATCTTTATTGTCCATTACGCTAGTTATCACGCCACACGCGCGCTCGCGTTTATCAGTCATCATTCCGGACCACAACACCCCCAGGTTTCTGCTCGCGCATCGTGTGCACTTCTGCCTGGTTTATGTGCGTGATCGGCGCCGTCTATCTGGGGGTTTTCTGCCTACCATTCTTCGCCTGTTGGTCCAATCCAGCCGAGCGATGACTCATCTGGTCGCCCCCGCTGTTCCCGATCCGTTCGTTGTGGGGTTTTGGACATGCCTCCCCTCGCGTCGAGATATTCCGCCGAGTGTTGGAATACCCGCACCTCCGACCTGATTGTCCATCACAGTGGCAACGAAAGGCCAGTCCGTGGTCATAATCGTACCTGATAGTCACCCATTCTTGCGTGACTTAGCCGATAATACTTTGAACTGAAACTCAGAGGTTGAGAGACTGAAGTTCGTCTTGTTGGCTTCCTTCCGGTTTCCAAAAAACTGTAAGGATCGCATCTTTCTACCGTTGCTGACACGGTATTCGAACATCTGGGTATTGACCTTCGCTATTTGGTACCTCATGGTATAGACTCTTGCTATCATAAGGTCATGTCGTCGAGTGACCACTCGCCATGTGTACGGAAGCGACTGATAACCGTACATGTCCAGCAATGATTTTACCCGTACCGCAGCGGATATGTGCACATAGAGACCGCCACAGTGACCGGCAGGTCAGTTGAGTTGAGCCACTATGTTTTGATTGAACGGGACAACCATCTCCGGTTTTCTTCTGCATGAAACTCCACATTCAACAGCGGGTTGGTCTACTAGTTGATGGCTTTGCTGGGAGAGCAGGTGGGTCTAACATGCGCCTGTAAGCACGTCGGAATACTCTCGAGGAGGTTGCTCGTTTCTCACGTGCCCGCTCGGGAAATTTCTGTATCTGTCCGCCAGACCGAATGTTGTCTATGGATACCGGTATGGATACTGAGGATCCTGTGCAGGCAGAAGTGAACGTTCGCTTGGGACCAGGGTGGTTCGGTATCTGTCACACATATTTCTCGGGTGACTACACTGTTATCACGTATCACAAATTAACGTCTTGAACCAACCAAAGACATCATCCATAACAAATTACTGATCCAACTAACGCTTTCTCTATTTTGTCCTGTAACGCGACGCCAACATCTATATCGTGTTTGTGACATCAGTGCCATGTTAACAGCAACCGTACAGGCCTTAAATTGTAGTCCTTGCGTTGTTTCCATGTTTAAAACTTGTGCAATCTGACCGCGTCCGTTTATCATTGGTAATTGCATTGTTTCTGCTGCATTATTTGGTGTGTGAATTGGTCAATGTTTATTTCTTGTGGGTCTGTATGCCTCGCTTTGAATTTCCGCACGCTTTCTCTTTCTTTCGTAGTGCCATCATTAACCAGTGAACCCTCCAGTCCATTAGATGCACCGTTGATGCCCTCATTTCAAATATCGCCTACAGGTAGTGAGGTGGACAGAGTTGATGGTCTGGTCGATCGATTTCAACGCCAACAAAGCGCATTCTCCACCTCCAGCTCGATCGAACCGCACAGTTCGCTCACATCTGATCCCATTTCTCGTACTCCCTCTCAAGTGCGATCTGGCAGTCTGTTACATAGTAATTCAATTCAGGTGGATACAAATCAGACTCCGGTGCATCGCAGCCAAAGTGTCGGCAATGCAGTTGTACATCAGAAAATTGTGCTTCTTCCCGCGGATCCTACTGTTAGCGGCGCCAACACCAGTGCTACTCGTTCTAGGGAGCCGTATCTCCGTGGCATCAGCGTTCATTCAGCGCCCGGAGAAGCACGTTATAAGGTCCCAGCAAAACATTCTCATTCGCGTACTGGCCCCAATCGGTGGTATCGTATCAGCCTGCCCAGAATTACGCGGATCACCAAGGTATCAAACCAACCAAAACCCAGTCGAGTCCTCCCTGGCCTTCCTGCTGCTTGTTCATCACACGTGGTTCCGGATTGCAATTCCCTACCAAATGATGTGTCCCCATCGAGACCCAAGCCGTCACGTACATCTCGCGGAGCAAAGGACACGTTTGCTCAGTTATTTCCCAGGCGGCTGCGAGGTGGTCAGGATAGTCTAATGTCTGGTCCTTATCTGACCGGGGGTGTTGGTTTATTTCTACGGAAACCCATGTTTGCCGTTTTTCGACGAAAAAAACGTTCTGGCAGACAATCCGAACAAACCGAGCTAGATTCCCAGTTTTCACTCAGTACTGCTGAGGTTAGTTGCCTCTTTGGGATCATCACAATAGAGTTGGGTGCTCAAATATGAATCACACTGTATCGCTCCAGTTAGGGGGTCAGCTACATCTGTACTACTAATACGAGGCTGACCAAATCTCTAGATGGACTTACAACTAAATTTGGTACTCGTTTTCCGACAGTAATAAGGATGGGTAGTATACTTAGGCAGAGTCGTTGTACTAGCCAGCGCGAAGTTGTCGCTGTTTTAAAGTGAAACACTCGTTTCTTGTGAATAACGAGACAGATTTGTCATCGTATACATTACACCATGTCATGATCCGTGCTACGCTACCTCATCTCCCTTGAGTGTATATGACAGGTTGTGCCACATCCGCGCAACGATGTCCTAACTATCCTATCATAGTGCACCGAAGGAATCGTTGTTCACATGAGGTTTTTGGAGATTACAGTCATTTTCAATTGAATTTGTTTTATAATACATGTATAATACATGCACTTCAACAGCCCAATCTGCTTCCTCGTCCACTTGTCTCACACGACTTATCGACTACACAACAGTGACATTATACAGAATTTGCACTCGTGATCATTAATCTAATGACCTGATCATATTATACAATTTTTTAAAGTGATAGCTCGGAAACGTGCTTTTTTCCAAACAAGATGTAAGCGGCTTATGGTCATGAACGGTTGTAGTCCCTTTGGTAGTGGATCTACCAAAGGTGATCTGCATAAAACACTGGAATAGTGTACTGGGTTGGAGTTAGGCTGCACTCGATTTAACCATATCTAGTTGACATGCTTTCCCTCTTCCGAATCGAATGTCTTAATTGTCACTAGAGTGAGAAACCATCAAAAATGGATAAAAATTCCCAATATCAGGTTTCATTCAAAGCTTCAGTGATAATTTGGGCACGTTTTGGATACTGATCATAAGGTCGACTTAGCGAAAATCCAGTTTAGTAAGTACAGCTTCTGTTTACCCGGGGTGATTTAACTAGTAAAAACTATCAGTGCTATGATGAAACGCAGCTGCTCAAAATTTTTCTAAACGTGTACGCGCCCAACTGATCGGCACTGATGCTTTGATCCACCGTAATGGGCTAGCATATGCTGCAAGCTGTTAATAATTTTAACTGTCCACCTCCTGCCCATCCTCCTCAACAAGCCCCATTTTGTGTACAACCGGAATGATCTGATATTCGCGTTGAGATAACCTCAGTTATTTTTATATATTGTTTATCCAGTCGGATGACAGAAACGGATCCAAAATGAACGTATTGACCGAAAGCTTCACGAGTTCCTTTATCGCCGTTTACTTTTTATTATTTAGCATTCATATCCTTTTGCCTCCATTCATTGCTTCACAGGCTCATGGATTACCTTCAGGCGATCGAGTTCACGAATCACTTCCGGCCACCGACGATCACACAGCCCTGTCAAGAGATGGACGTTATGCCAGTGGACCGTGGACCGCAGTCTTCGGCCCTGGCGGTGACTGCACGAACGTATCCCAATCACCAAACGTACGGAATAATTTTCCTTCAATCACTAGTCCGTCCACGAAGCTGGCGAATCACGAAGTTACTCGGATCTATAAAGAATTGATTCAAAAAGCAGAAGGGGATCGGCTGAGTTCTTCAGCTGCTGAGGTTTGGAGAGACATCAATGTACTTCCAAGCCCCTCCGGGAATGGGAATATGGCAAGTCTTCCTGGTACTCCTTTTAACGCCTCTTGATCCATTTTAGCCGTGCAAATCCACATTTTCCGCTGCAACATTGCATTCAAACTCCCCGTAAGTAGTCATCATTGGATTCGAGGCAAACGTCCGCATTGCCGTTGCAAATTTCCAGATGAGCGTCTATTACTGAGCATTAGCGATCACATTTACTAGCTTCATCCGCCTCTGAGAGTGCGTTTCCGTCACAGCGAAAATGGACTTTGACGCGGTATGACGGCTTGTGCATCTTGACGGCCTATTGCACTGAACTGGACGGTCTGATGACCACAACAATAGAGTTACTCATATCAAGCAGGCCAATAGGTAGAAGTCTGGCAAGCCACAGTCTCCCGGTCCTCCAGGTTGGGTTGAAAGAGGGTTGGCAGCTTCTTCCGAAAGAAGTACCAGCTTTGGTGCACTGCCACCCACCCGCTGCCTTGCGGTACAGGCTTTTGAGCCAAAGGCTCTGGTTGAGAATCCTAATCGTTCTCCTGTCTAGGTCTGGGCGTCCTGGCAGTATCTCAGCTCACATACAACCATGAATAATCACCGCAGTAAATCCACACTGCGTCGGTTGTCCCGCAGTATAAACCGGGTTGCCCTATCTGTTGCATACAGCAGGGTGGATAGACGAAAACGTGCTATTGATGACGTTTCTTACACTATTCTATGAAATTGAGCTGTTTGGCTCCTCCCGACCCCCATTTCCAATAAACACTCTGCAGGTCCTACAACGGATCGCTAACCATAATATCACCGTGCCGGTAATCAGCCTCACGCTCCCCTTGTTCCTTGTTTACACCTACACCGTTTGCACCCCAAGACAGTTACGCAAACAGGACGGTCTCACACGAACGTTAGACTGGCTGAATGTGGATGTCTGCTGTGTCTGGGAGATTAGAATCCAGGACAGTAGTCAATGTGTGAAACTAACAACAACCACACTGTCTACCCGATACTGGTTATACACGTCGGATGGTATCACGGATTCGGTTACGGGTCAGGCTGGTGTAGGTATAATCCTCAGTACGACAGCCGCAGCCGCATTCGTAGACTGGATTCCTGTTAACAGTAGGCTTTGTGTCGTCCGCTCGACAGGTTCTGCTGAGGCCACCTCTACAGGCAAAACATTTAGAAATATCTACGTCCTGTCTGATTATGATGTAAATGACTGTCAAGGAAGCCTTTTACAGCACATGCATGCATAACACGCAAAACACAGGGAATAACGAACATGCAAAATTATGGGAATAAGAAGTGTTGCGAAAGCTTGAGGAGAAAAGGTTACCACGAGGCATATAGAGATTCATAACACAAGCACAATTGACTTCTGTTCTTCGCCACAGCAGAAGACGTCATCAACCAAGTATATTCGTTCTCCTCCGGACACTAGCCAGGAAGCCGGAAGCGCCCTACATAAGCAAATTTCAAAGCAAGTGCTTTCATACCCCGAACCCACATTATGCGTTGACCACCGGACTACCTCCAACAAAGCAAGATGTGGCGGGCGATGAGTTGACATTCGCAAGTCAGTGAAGTCCGTGAGACGAGATCAGTGCGCTTAAGTACTGACAGATTCTATCCGATGAACTTCGTCATTGTTGACGCAGTGCTCCCACCAAACGCCGCTACTACTTCGAAGACGCGGATATTCGAAAACGGATATTCTGTCAAAATCCTCTTGGCAAAAGAACTACGTTTCGGAGCCGTACAGTAAAACCCTCCTTGCGGTGGTATGATACACTCGTCTTTTCACAGCAAGACTGAGATCATGCTGAAGCCACCGATAGCGTAAATTCACAAGTGGCATCAGTCTGCTATGCGCTGGTACGCTTCTCACACACACACCATTATATTCACAGTTTGCCAGGGCGCACTCCAGGATCTGGTTTACTTCGAAGTTGTATAGGAAGGAGGAGGCTGGAGAGACTTGTGACCTTCCACCTGAGAAGCTAAAGGTCGCCGGTACACTGCCCGAGGTCTGACAGTAATTTGAATTCANTAGCTTGCCTGTTGCTTCTACTGTGTTGCCGCCACAAACAGAACCCTGGTCGGCAGCTTTGAAGCCACCCAATGGGGCTGAGGTCTGGAATTATATTTCCGCTCTCAAACATAATGGGGCTGCTGGTCCAGGTGATCCCGTGGCTGTACTTTTCAACGAAGGTGGAGAGGCGTTAGTAGAGGCATTGACTCAGTTGTTTCAACTTGTGTGGACGACGGAGACTATCTCTCCGTGTTGGGGTCACTCGATAATAGTTCCTATATTCAAGAAACGTGTCAAGGGCTCTTGGAAAACACAGGAACTGGCTTGACTCCAGACATTATTAAGGTTCTAACATCCATTATGCTTCGTCCACTCATTGAAGTTCGGGAGGCAAACATCAGGGAGAAACACGCAGAGTTTCGCCCTGGGCGGGGATGTGTGGATCACATTTTTGCTCTTCGTCACATTCTGGAGCAGATTCATGTGTACTGCCGGCCAACAGTAGCCGTATATCTCGACTATAAAGGTGCGTCCGATTGGATGGAACATGCTTTGTAGTCTCCAAACGCGAAGTGTTCTTGCAATATTGCTTTGACTACATAAACTTAATAGTAGATAATAGGGTCATAGAGGTTTTTGACTGGTTTGTGTACCTGGGGAGCTACATTGGCGGCAAAGGTATAATGAATGAAATGGGAGTGCGTATCTCTGAGGCTTGGACGGAGTTCGCTAATCTGGGCCATCTGTGGCGACAGAGAGGTATCTCTGGGAGGCCTGAAGGTGGCGTATATAAGGTGATAACGAGGGTTGTATTACTTTACGCAACGAAACCTGACCGCTCAGAGTAGAAAATGTGATCCGTCATCAGGTGTTTGAACACCGATGTTTGCGTTCGATCGCCCTTATCGATGACACCGGCGAGTAAACAACGGAGCGGTTAGGAAGTGGGTGTTTGGCACTGATTTTCAAACGAGTTCTCTAGTTCACTCCTTACATTTTCACAGACTTAGATGGTGAGGTCATGTACTAAGGATGCCAGCTGGTCGTCTGCCACACCGGGCACTCTTTGACGACTTTGCGGCCTACTGGCACAAGGTGCGAGGTGGATAGATGATGACCTGGCGTAAAGAATTGAAATCGTTCACGAGGTGTTAGCCACTGTAGATCGGGTTGTTCTCTCGGGCTTGGGCCTTCACGATTCACAGAGCCGGTTGCTGGAGACGTTAGGTGAGATGGCGGCTAATCGAGCTGAGTGGCGTGAATGT
>QNGE01008783.1:0-15271 GCA_008508345.1 Paragonimus westermani | reverse complement strand
GGTGGTTTTCTGACGTTTAGATCCTAAAATCGCTCATAGCGGAATACGCAGAGCCGCATAATTCTGTGCGATCCCCCAACTAACTGACTGCTTCTTCGGATTGTAATTTAGCTCGGTCGTAATAATGACAATTCTTGTTTGCCTTCCGTGGTTTTCACAGTCCTTGTTAGCCCTTCGGATTGATCATTATTTTGAATTCCCCAGGATTAGAGCTTAACTGACTCCTCAAATTTGACACGCCCTCATCACTTAACTACGTGATCAACAACCGTCAGCATCATTACGCTGATTTTCAAACTCAGTGTGAACAATTACAATTTGGTGACAAGTTCGAACAATTCAACTGCGTGGCAGCAGTTCTGGCAACCAAGTCACTAGTCTGGCCATGTTGTCAACACAATGGGCATATAGATGTCATTATAGTGTGGCACAACGCCCATGAACTACTGGACATGCTTTGTTGATATGCGCTGAGTATGCAACTCAGTGGCTAAGTGACCAACACCGACGTGAGCCAAATGTGCGCAAGTCACAGTCGCGTGTTTCTACTCTTATCCCATGTGTGTGTTTGTGTTTTCGTTTGTTTCAAATCTACGTTGTGGATGAATAGCTTGAGAATAGCACAACGTGACGAGCAAGCTGTAATACTCTACGATCAAACCACCTTGGGTGGTGTTCCTCAAGATTGTTGTGACCGAAGTCCGGTGTCGTGCCCGAACAAAATTGCATCCCCCTCACTTTAATGACAAGGTCTGAACCGTCCACTCATAGAGGTTAGTCAATCGGGCGCTTAGCCACGACTCACAATTCCCAAGCCAATGAAATCAGTACAGTGGGGACGAGCATGAGAACCTATGACTGACTGGTTGTGTGATGAGTCACTCTGTGATCGGGCCTCAATCTACGGAGGTAGGCGTGAGGGATGATCAGTGAATGGAATTGAGTTTCTGAATTGGGAGATTCTGTTGACTTTGAACGGACTCAGATCTAGGTAGAATAAGGATGTTGGTAATCACTGTCACCCTTTTTTCTTAATTATATCAGAAGTAATATTACACTTCTTTCCAATTTTTCACAAATGTGCTGTTCCGCATTCCATACGTCCTTGAGTTCACATTCGTTTATGCTGAAAATTTTTTTAAACGATGTCTTGTTCGTTGCACGTTCAAAAAAACGGTTCTGTTCAATTTATTTTTTTCCCAGTTCCACTGGGAAAGTCGAAGTCACAAATGTCGGGGTGATGTTTATCTCTGAATGTTAGTCATAACCGCAACTTCGCAACCGTGTTCACATTACCCCTTGTCGTGCGAACGTTCTCGAATTTGAAGAGGAAGGTGATTGAATCTGATGTAAACTTCGGTATTGATTCAGACAGATAAAAGATGTGGTGCCTGCATGCCTCAGCCATGCGGAAGCGGAAGGCAAGAGAATTAACGCGACAGGATAAAAAACGGAAACCAGTTCACGGTACCAATTTAGATTCAGCTGTTTTTCGAGTTAGCGGAGAACACGGCTTCGTGACAACTCAGCCTGATCAATTCATCTGGACAAGCTCAAATCACGCTCAGCACAATTCATCCGCTGCACAGTGCACCCTGGAGCCGTTCAATCCAACATTTTCACCACACAAACGCGTTTTTGTACATCAGAAGCCCAGTATTAGGTGATATCCTCGAATTTTTAGTCACCTGCTAAGATTTGTAGTAGCCCATCACAATTCATCCCCAGTGTAACAATTCCTGAAGCACGTCTTTCGAAACAAACTAAGTCTGAGCACCCCACTCATCACTCAAACTTACTACCAGACAAACAACTTGTATACCTTTAACAAGTGTAATTATACGCGGGTAATTCCAGAAAATCAATAAAAATATAAATAGATTCATCCATTAACGTTTCGATACGATGGTTTTACGTTCTGGGTGATCTTCACCCTTCAATTCCGTTGTTACTTTAAACTGGTGACAACAAACTTTGACGTATAGTGGGTAACGTGACTGGAAATTAGAGGCTACTGTGTGATTACATGTAATACGTCACTAGGCCTCATGAACGCAGCTCCGACCTAATATAGCTGGGTAGCGAAAATTTAAGTATCAACACAGGCGAGCTTGACGTAGGCAAGATTATTTCAAATAATCTAAGCTTTTTCCGTATGGTGCGTCAGTGATCAATACAACCGACCGGTATCGAGTTACAAACCAGACTGTTCGGACGATTTCAGCGTGATCGTTTCTCAGTTTTATCCAGCTCGCTAGTACACCTTCTTTTTGAGCTGAAAGTCTAAACTTCCCGCTCTTATTTCGGGAAGGACGTTATTCCCATTAAGAGGATGCAACTTGGAGCTATAGAGCGGGTTACAACGCTATTTCCTCTAGCCTACCCTGATAGAATGCGCAAAGCTGGGCAGTTCACAGTGGGCTACCGCCACATCAGAGGAGACAAGTTGACTGGACAAGGTTCCTCTGCAATTCAGACATTCCTTAAAGGAAATAATTGTGCATAGCAAAGATAATCAGTTCATTGAAAGCTCGGCGGACGAGCCGGTTGGCTTTCAAAGCACACTGTTTTGGCGTCCGGGTGTAGCTAATCTGAAACAATGTACCTGGGTCTGTCGTGGCTGCGTCATCATCACCTATACCTGATAGGTCTAGATTACGCGACATGTGACTCACTTAAAGCTCCACGGGATTTGATGTCGACTAAAAAACAGAGCCATCCACATTCTCGGACAATTCGGTAAAATGATTTCACGGGTTAGCCGTTATATCAGTCTTGTTTTGTGTCTCTTATAGTCCATGACGAAATGTGCAGCTAGAGCAAATCTAATTACCGACACACTCCGGAGATTGTTAGATGACAGTCAGGTGAGTCTACGGTCAGTTCGTTCAACTCGGTACCGAGATATCCTCGCTTACTGACGATGATATTTAAATTAGTGTTTAGGTTAAAGTGTTTTGTCTCCGCGACAGTGCACCGATATGCAGTCTACACTCAAAATTATTTATCTTATTGCTTTAACGAAATAACCCTTAGTGGAATGGTAAGAAACACTGGCACAGTTGGTGCAAGCACAACTCTTTGTGATATACTGGTGCTACTCAGTGGTCACTCTCTTTAAGAGTAATACCATATCACAACCATTGTTGATGAAACAGCGGAAGACGCATAAATTAATGAATTATAAACCTTGTGATAAAAAACCTAGTTCGCATCAAATGTTAACAATGTCGACTGTTCCATGTGAACAGCGGACCCATTTAATCCAAACTGTTAGTTTTACTCATAAGATTGATTAGCAGACTGTACATAAAATAACGCAGCGACTGACGTTGAACGGACTGAATACCAGGTAAAATATCATCACCATATACCATAGATAATGTGAGTAATATCTCTGGCATATACACGCACAATACAAGTTTTAACAATGGATGTCTGTGATTTGAGGTACATCATAGCACAGTGATCGAAATCATGCCCACTGTTCACACAACGTTTCACAAGTAATGATACCGGATTTAATTTGTTCCTGCTTGTCTGATCAGCTATTTGTGCAAACCACTCGAGAGATATTCTGCAACTCGTGGGTGTAATCATCTATCCGTTCTGTTGGTGTAACTGTCACTGCAACTATATGCGAACTGACAAACAACATGGTATAAGATGGTCAAACAAATCGCGTATACACTATTCACAAACCAAATCCCCTTGGGTTGATATTTGCATATGAATGCTGTGTGCCTTTGAGCAACCTGAAGTGGGTAAGTTTTCTCCACAAAATTATTGTACAAAAACACTTCCTATTGGACTGTGTGCATACCGTGGCTCTTTCCGATTAATCATTGCTAAGAACAAGTGTAGTTCACTCCGGAAATCCAGGTAAAATATTTTTAAGTCGCGTCCCCAAATCGCCCAATGCATCTCAAAATTAGATAGGTCGCTGAAACACGAGAGCTTGTCAACAGTAAAGGAAGCGCTAAGAAGGTTGATATGAAAATGGGAAGGTAAGATTGTTCAATGGGCTCCAGGTTTTGCCTAATTGAGGGAGCACTGTAAAATCCTAAGTCCAAGTGCGACCATGCAAGAGCCCACGTTTGATAACACTTTAAAGAATTGGATAAATCTGGAAAGAGGTCTAAAAGTACGGAATGACTGTTATCCAACGATGCCTGTTAAAAAATTTTCGCATGTTTTCAACAGGGTTTCAACAAAACCATTGGTAAAGTAGTTGACTGACGATGTGCTCAACGAATCGAGGTTTCTCACTGGGAACCAGAGAACAACATTGGGGAGTTATGTAGCCAACGGTGAATTATGTAGGTAATGAAGAGTTTTGAAATAAAGTAATTGTCAGTGAATGCTCTCAAAAGAAACATGTTAAATAAGTCTGCTGACTATCCTCAAAGTGGGGAATCGTCTCATTTGGTGTGAAGTGACCCAAGGTACTGGTATGTTAATTGTCCACTGTTGGTTGCTTCCTTAATATATTACTCCGTTCCGCAAACTGTTGGTAAGTACTGTCAGCAACACGTTATAACGGAGTGCCTGTATATTTTCAAACGTTGCTGGAGAGGTTGCGGCTAGCCAATTACGCACACAGGACTGATAAATCCCACCCCACTAATTTTAAATCAGAAATAGCAGTAAAAGAGACAATCAAATTGGATTATCGCTAAAACTAAAGCACAGAGTTCTTTTAACTGACGTCAATGCAATTATGTAGGCTGAGATTAGGGAGTTAGACAAAACAGTCTCTTGGGCTAAACCGGAGTTTGTTGTCACGTGGATGAATAAAACTTGGTTGGGAATTATATTGAACGTGGCTGCTGGTTGACGGGAACAAGCAGAGATCGACACAGTGTACCTGCGCATAACCCTTAGGGACCATAACGGATTGCACATCTGACACAGAAAGGTTGCCGCGGACTACTATCAACAACTGAGGTATCTTAAAAGTATGAGGATATAGTGACAAAAAACCCAAAAGCAACTTCGGAGGATCCGCAGAAATAGACAATCACTCCGTCGCTACCAGTAACAAAACGTTTTCAGTAGAATCGGCACCAATCTGATGCTTGAGAACCATTAATATAAGCAGCCAGTCCCCGTTACTTGTAAGTTTATCGCCACACAAAATCCGATCTGTCAAGTTCATACTTAGCAAGTTCCGACAAGTTTTTACCCACCACACATAGTTCTGGTTTTTATATCTGCATGCCCGTCTCAGATTTTATTTTTCGAGGAAGCAGTGGATCTATATTGTTGTTTCCCATAAGCCAAAAAGACAGTAAAATGACCCGTTTATTCTAACCAGTAGAGTAAGCGCCGACACTAATTGGAAACGAATAGGTGAGTCAGCGCACTCATCGATAGTCCCGATTAAACAACCACATGGTTGGTCAGAGGTCTGTGTGAAGGACAATCAGTCAGTCAGTGCCCAACTTGACAACCAGGATATCGTCCCAGGGAGTAGGGAACGGGCAAAGCGAAGTTAGGATATCGTGTGGTCCACCAGTAGGTATTAACTAGCTCCTGGCGATTCAGGATAACCCACTCAGTAGCGTGTCATCGACAATTGCAACAATGTTGCAATAATGTTGATTCAGATGGTCATGTTAATTGGACTATGTTCCAAGCCTGAGACATCTTCAGGAATGGAAATCAAAATGATTGTATCTTATAGGGTATTGTTGACAAATTACGAAAGTGTTCTCTCACTAGAAATGTCAATTGAAATGTCAAGCGAACTATCCGATGGAAAAGTTGTTCAAACGGAGGAATCAGAAACTATCTTTGAATTTGCTCATTGAGACAAACTGGTGTGGAGGAAGGCAAAAGTTTAGCAAACAACACAACCCAAGTAAATTTTAGTAGGTTAGTAATGAGAGTCATAGAAAAGAAGAAAATAGACATTCTGTACATAAAAAATTCACCATGGGTGTTAACTGCACGCGGCAAAAGTCGAAATGAATACAAATCTAAGATCGACTTTTTACGATCAAACCAAACATGTTTCAGTGAATTCCACGGTCCTTATCGTATAGAACGTGGAACGAAAACATACCAAATAGATAGGACTCAATTATTATTATATGACTTGTTCAAGAAAGCGCTTCTCTTGAGTTTTACATTTGCTACTGTTTATATCGAACTGTACGACACTGATATCTAGACAGTGTTTGATAATTCGTCTTGATGCAAACTAGTCGACACATGATGCGTAATGTATAATCTGAACATTTCGGTGATGCACATCAACCACCTGAAAGGTGCATTGAAACTTTTGGGAAAGGTGATATCTGACAAAACCTTCATTCTCAGTGGAAGATTTTGTAAACCGAGCTTTACTACGGCGTCGGCATCAGATCGACTAAACTCACCGTAACAACCGCAAAAAGGTTTCGTGAAAATCAGTGGGTTTATCTAGCTCAAAGGTGACACAGATTGGTATTTCATAAGTATCTATCAAACTCATTGGATGATGTCCACTAAACCACTGGTTCATATTGGAAAAGTATGTAATGCATGTTAATAACTTCCTACCATTGGACAACCGGTCATCCGTGCAGACTAGTCAAGCTTGAATGAACGGTGTTTTCGGTTAAGTCACGCTTGGGACATACTGCCGGAGAACCACAGGTATTTACCATTCTCAGTGATCGTGCGAAAAATTACACGCTGCTGCTTGATAGATCAAAGGAATCCAGCGTTTTCAATTTCCCAATTTCTTTTGTCGGATCCCACCTTCAGCTTTGTGCTAAACACAGAATTTTCAGTTAATCGTCACCAGTTCTCATATAAACACTATAAAGTGTAGTGCTTTCACACGCAACACAAAACCATCAGAAACGGTCGTCTCGAAAATTCTGTCATTGAATCAATACATTTGTTTAAGAATGACGAGCGTAAAATGCCTTGTAATCAACAGGATGGAGTTTAGTAGAATTACACTGGACCATGTAGTCAGTTTCAAACTTTCCTTTATCTAGGATCAGCGTTAGTACTGACTCCGTTGAACCTCCGCGCGTCACTGCGTCATATACTAGTTCTTACACATAGAAGCGTATGCCAGTAATGTGACTACCGTCCACACACATTTTTGTGCAAACAAATGTCAGGTAACAACCAACTTGGCGACGGGAAGCATTCTGTGATTACGTTCTTTCGAAGAACGCTGAGCGACGCGTATACAATCAACGATTCTAAATATCAGAACTAAGTTAAGCCGTTAGAAACTTGGTACTATTGCTATAAACAATGTGATCGGGTACAGAAACAACCTTCGGTTTGTTTGCATTCGCAGGATAAGGTACAGAGATTGACCGCGGACGACAAATTGGAAAGGGGTCACAGGAAGAAGCGTGACAGGATCGATCGATGGGAGTTTTGACCTCCAAAAATGTCCTGTACGGTGTCCAACTCATTTGTGGTGCTTGATCAGAACACGGCATAGTACGCATAAGGTCCCAGTGAGAACAAATCGATGATGAATCGTCATATGATCACCTGGGTCACAGGTGTGTGGAATTTCTGACGTTTTCATTAATCAGAGTATAGCCTGCCAATACTGTCTCAAATTCGCTCAACCTGTGAAGTAGTACCGATCTTATGACTTATTGTAAACAGTTATTCGTTACTGTTCCCCTTTGCTGGTGTGTAGAAATTCGTTTAACCCGTTTCAATAAGCTGACCGAAATATTGCAATTAATATGCACAAAATTAACCACCATTGGCCTCACCTAAACCTTCTGGTCCAAACATTTCTAAAAAGAAGTATTTTCACTAAAGAAATTACCGACTTGTCTTTCTGCTAGTTGTTCTGGCATGCATCAAATGTGACCTAGTTACTGACAGGCATTCGGTCATCAGAATATGTCAACTGGTTATCACCAGGTGGAGGAAGTATATTTTTGCTTTGGTTATTGATGTCCGGCGAGTCAAATTAGCGAAAACATCATGCCTAGCACGGAGACTTCAAGAAAGACTTTGCGTATGTAGGGTGGTGACGATCAGGGAATCAACTACCGGCTTTGTTGGTCAGGTAAAAATGGATGTTTGTCACGAATGCAAAGTGATATTTTGTCCATTTGTTCCAGTCATTTCATTATGATAATATCCGGTTTGGTTAATACGTGCTGTTCAGTTTGACAGTTATCCACTACCCTCCCACCGCGTGTTTGACCTATTGAAGAATAACGTGTGAAATTACAGATAAGTAACGGGTGATCTTGGTTAATGTAAACTGAACATCCATCAAACCGGTTGCGGAATGGGGCATTTACAAAACGACTTTCGCTCTCATTAGAGCTCGTCAGCAGAGCATATTTTTGCCATGACAGAAATCAGAACTGCGGCCAAATTTTAATCAGGCAGCCATGTTGTGCAGTTTACCGTTGTCCTCACATTAGGCGCAGTTGAGATATCATACACAAACATCCAGACACATCTGCTTGTGAGTAACGCTCAAATTTTCCCAGACTGGGAATGGAAAAGCAGGTAGTGCTGGCGAGTTCCAACAAGAAAAACAGCTCGAAAGTATCACTTCTTTTCGAAACGGTTTGACTGAAACGTTTGTGGGAATGCAAGAGCTTCAATCCCCTTCAAGTGTTTTCCAGGTCAAAATCTGGCTAAACGATTTATGATGGTCCAAAAGATAAGCGCTGTTGCTTACTACCACGACAAATTATCCCGTCAGAGTTAAGGGTAAGTAAGTTGAAAAAAATCCTATGGGTTTTCTTGCTATCCTATTGAAGCTGTTCATTCTCTTTAGCTTGAATTCATGTCTGTTTTTCATCACATTCAGTCCACGTAAGCTATGCCATAACTTTGTATGAGAACAGAGAACGCACACAGTACGTGACCTGAAAGTGCCGGACCAACTGATTGAATGAATGATTTGAAATGCAGCACACAATTAGGTCCGTGTATCACCCAGCCAATAAACAAAACATTCTGGCACCGTACAGTTTTGTTGTGATTTAATTCGAGCGCAAGAGGAGTTTACTATCGATTTGAATTCCTTGTTGAGTGCATGGTCATGTTCACTGGTTAACAATGACTGTAAAGTTAGCTGAAAGTAATGACAACTTGCTGAGGACGGGGATTATGGATAAACTGATCGATACTGTTTGTGAAATCCCCGAAACGAAACTCGAGTTTCGCTCTCACCAGACCTCATCACTAGCGCATATTCTTGTCACTGCCGGAGTCAGAACTCTGACTACGCTTTTATAAGACTGATGTGATTTCAATTCGGAGAGAAGTCCTACTCGACAGGCCATGGGATGAAGTTATAGGACAGCATTACTCACAAGCGGCAATGGTTGAGCGCTCATATGTGACAATTCCGTCGTGCCTAATGTGAGGTCACTGGCACTCTGGTCAACACGGTTGTTTCACAAAAGCATGGCCGAAGTTCCAGTACCGGCCGTGGCAAAGATGAAATCTAGCAAGAACCAAACTCGAGTACAGTGTTTCTCTTCGAAAGGGGCTGACTGGAAATCATAATGGAATGTGACAGTTGCAACCAAATTTAATCGGCGTTCAATTTGAATTTAACCGCCCACGATATCACCACTTCAAGCGACCCGGCAATATTAGCATTACCCAAAAGTAAATGCGGTTGAGCGTTTACCCATCACGGTTCGCTGTAGCATATTGTGAGACTACAGACACAGTGGTCAACACGACTGTTGTGTGAAAACACGGGGTGGAAAAGATCTTTATCAGTGGGAACCCTAGCAAGAGCGAAACTCGAGTGTAGTCCTGTTTTCGAAAAAAGGTCTGTTGGGAACCTTGGGTATATTTGCAACGTGGCGATCGATTCTGACCGGTTTTCAACTTAAATTAACTAGTACCACCTGCTCCTTATCCAGAAATTTTAGTGTTGTTTGCCCCACTCAGTCTTATCGCCATCAACAGCTCACAACCCACCTGTCATGTGTTGTTATTGTCTTGGTCGACTGACCCAGACGTGTTTTAATCGGACAATGTCTGCGGGTGCCAGACAAACACGCACTCACCGCGTTGCGTATGATAAGCGGGGAGGGGTACAAATCAGACGTAGACAAAATGTAACGTTGAATAGTAACTTGTTTTACACTCCCATCATTATGGATGAGCACAGTTCATCTCGAGTTGTCGGATTTTGCAATGGTTAGAACCGCAAAAGCTCGGAATGATAGTTATACCGTTTCACGAGGCTCACCTTCGAACGGAAACCCCAGGATTGTTCTCCATCTTGTTCGGACTGAGCGGACAGATTTAGTATGAATGAAGGTTCGGAACGGTAACCCTTTTCGATACGAGTCTAAACTTCTGATCACTCGGACAACAGTTCTATGGGCGTCATTTGCGATGCGGATTTTAAAATTAGTTAAGTAGCAACTTGTTTTTCAATCTGTAGCCAGTGCGAATTGACAGTCAGGGCTGCATTATGCCCATCTATGTTAACCGGGTATAAAATATGTCACTTGTCAATCCTATATAATATCCTCTCACAAGCGTCGTCCTCAGAACCGTTGGTCAAGCGGATAAGAGCTTTGACTCATAATGCCAAGAGTTACCGGTTCGATCCCCCATTCACACAGTCTCTGCTCAGTGAGTCTAAACAAGGACGAAACCAGCCTTGGAGTATCGGTTTATGGGTGAGAATCACGAAACAATATAAACTACACTGTTGTTCGCGATCTTTCTATGGTTTGGGTTACTGGGTAAGTCAAAAACACACTTTCCGTACAAATACTTAAGACACAAGAGTCATACTAGAACTAAGGCCAGGGTCAGCCCAGTAGAATGCAAACTCTCGAATTTCTTCATGTTATGGATTAATATTGTGTCAGCCGCAGACGTAGACATCTTCTCATACCATTAGCGTTATCTTGATGACAAGACTCATACTCAGGTGATCCAAATAGACACCATGTGGACTAGTCAAACACTTGGAAAGTTGTTCTGCCGACCTCAGATTCACGAGTCACTCTGACACCACCGAATGCTTACTGTTTTTAGATATGCGATCCGGACGCCAGAAAGACCACGGTATTAAAAATACCATCCAGTAGAAATCCATGTTGTTCTTTCAACAATGCAGTAACCTCAGAGCATCTAAACTCTTAGTGTAGAATAAGATACTCACATGCTTGTTTGACCAACTCGACTCCACCATATCCATATTATGTAAGTCGTCGGTTCTCATAGAAGGCGGCTTCGTAGGTCAGCTGGCATGACGTTTCCCGCGTTTGAGTACAGTGTTCCTCTCGCTAGGCCGAGACCAGCAGAAGCCCAGACTTTTCCTGACTAGGTCTGATCTAAGTTACCATGTACAAAACAGTTATCCAAAAGCGAAATTACTGTGCAGCGGAAGAAGACATATCAGGAGCTACTTGTAAAAGTTTATTTCATTATGCACACAGCAAAGCAATGTTTAATGAATTTGATCACACGAGCAATGGATGCAACTGAACCAGCCGTACTCGGTATTCCCATTCGGTGGAACTCGGTTTATGATTGCCAATTCATATTGTATTTACCATTTCGTTTATAAATGCGGAACCGGTTAAGCTAAAAATCTGAGAACTGATTGATTTCCGATGTTGAGAAACATCTGTCTGAGTGTGTGCAAAGTATGTAATACAGAACAGCGATGTTAACTTGGCAGGTAATACATGATTCAAAGTGATCATTCTGTTCGACCTTTGTTCATGAGCGAATTTCACGGTATAGTTGAATGTGAAGTTTCTGTGATACCTACTGCCAACTGAACGGAGTGACAGTTGTCGTACGCACATTGCACTAAATGTTCAACAAACTACAGAAATACGGACACTCAGTATAGAATAGCTAAAGCACAATTGAAACTCCAATCTTATGTTCCCCTCTTGGATAAGCAAACTGAAAATTAATTGGGGTTGGTAAACGCTAGCACCCTTTTGTATACAATTTTTGCTGCCAAATGTTGCTCAAATTTGTTGATTAGTTGACGAACTATCACCAAACCTCGTCAAAGAATTTGCAATAGTTTATTATGACATCTAGCAGATTTATTCAATAAGTACATTGTGCCACAAAATTTCTGCAAGATGAAGAACAATCATTGACACGTTAACGATAAATGAGAGAAAAATCCTATGGAAACCGACTTGAGAGGGCTAAACCTTGAGTATTACAACTTGCTCGTAATGTTATGTCCTTCCCAATCCATCTGTTTAACCAAGTTTTCGTTCCTCCTTTTCGTCACAAACTTCGGACGTGAATGCGCCATACTGTTAAGCACAAATGGACATTCTGGATTCAAAGCAATTTGAGTAGCTTGGTTCAGGCTCTAGCCTTTCTGCTGCTTTCTGGTACCTGGCCCTACGATGCCTGACAATCATTGAGATACTTGTCAATAGTCAGTTGCCATGGTACTTGATCAACCGTGGCCAGAACAAACTGAGGTGACACAGCCAAGTGGAGTTACACAAACAGAGTATCTACCTTTGTTTGGGTGGGCACACCCATATTACACTTGTCAGCATCAGCCAAACGCTAACCCTACTCGGTCATTTATGCTCTTCAGTTCGATCTCCCGTCAGATATTTTTGACTCCACTGCCAGACACTTGAGGTACATTTATGAGATGCTTGACTACCCAAATTTTTGATCTCAGGGCCAGCGAATGAACCACCTAGAAATCTCACCGGACAGCAGTACGTAAACTTAGGAGTAGCTCGTTCTGTTTGCTACTGAGGGAAGCAATTTTACCGTTGGTTCACGCAGACAGTGTTCAGTGAAAGATAATCGAACTTTTACGAGAAGAGTATTGTGTCAAATTGGAACTTTGAGATAGGTTTCCATGGTGGTGGTACTTTTTTCTTGGTAGGTAGACGGAACTTTGAAAGTAAACAGAAGTAGGTTGTAACATTTTTTGTTACGACCGTGTAATTTGCAGTCTCTAAGAAAGGTTGGTTAAGTCGTACACTATCGGAAATGAGCAGATACAAAATGAATCACACTTTCAGTTTGGAAAATATTGTCTTAGATGTTCGTGTGCCTCCTGGACAATATCTTGCACCGAACAGGAGAACTAATAAAAAGTAATGGTATGTTGAGACCAAAGCAACTTCCTGTTTACAGCCAGCGAACAAACTGAAAAGCTGACGGCTTTGGCGGTGGGAAACAAAGATCTGTCAATACCAGTAAACAGCCAAGTTGGTGTGTAAATCTAAAAGGCTGAATGATTGAGGGATCAACTTCACTTGTCAACAGACAACGAATAACGCGACAGCATTTGTTGGTAAAAGTATGTTGAATATGCTCTACAGCTGCTCAGTCTACGTGGAAATCCACTCGAAGCACACAACGCATATCATCTTGTTCCCAACCAACTCACCAGTTCTTCAGCCCTCAGGTTAAAAAGCTACATACGCAAAGGATTTGATGTGTGCATTTCAATTCACGAAATCCAGATGAATTACGAAACCAGTGTGTTGTGCCATCCGGCATAAAATTCGCTGAACCAAGAATACAAGTATACTAGAACATGAAAAAGGGCGATTTGCCTGTTTTTTTGAATGTGGTAAACTAAATGTGCCAATTTCCAGTCCGTTGCTTTAAAAGGAATTTTGAAGCAATAAGCTCACTTCAGAAGTTTGAACAAAGCATTTAAAACACGAAAACTGGTAGATGCAAGCAATTCGTGTTAACTCGTTAGTATCAAACTACAACCTGGACCGTTTTCTGGTAACAAACAGTTCAGGGGGTTGACAATAAGTAAGCGGGTTAAGATGGGTCACCAAGTCCAGGGAATGGTTAGATCCGCAAAATTTGTATCCGAACAGACAGAGCTGGCTTGAGGCGATTGACTGCGAACGCTTCGGCTTAAACAATTGATCTAAAGCTTCCTTAAGCTACTAAATAACGCTTGTATAATTAGCAACGAATGGTTTTCAGATTATCATGGAGAAAACTGACATCCGCTCGCTTGTCCTCTCAGGAGAAAGCGGGGATTCGTCCGCGGTCACGGAAGAGTTCTGGTAGACTTGTCTGCAACAGGAGGTGGCTTCAGTCGTTATTTGCGTGCTTCTGAATGGGAACTTCTTGTTGAAGTTTAGGAGGTTTCAAGGAGGAAAACCCCAACGGAATGATTGACGAGTCTGCCAAAAGGTAGGTTAAGAGATAAATTTTAGAAGTCACTAAAGTTTAGGAGAAGAGTTCAGTAACTTCATGTATGACTAATGAAACAAGCCTGAATGCGCGAGCGGCTAAGAATATCCGCTCTCTACTGACCATACTGACTAATGAGACAACAACTGTGGATTGAAAATACAAGAAGTTTTTCCCGGAAAATGCTTCATCTCATATAAGTGCACTGCATAAAGCCTGCATTGTTGCACTAGGTATTCGGTAACTGCTGGATTCACCAGTAATTCAGGTAAATCAACAGTTATACAAAAGCATTCGCTGTGACAGGTTACACTTATAATCGACTGGACAGTATTCGTCGGTTAACTACCTAGATGAGTACGATAAACCACATCATTTTCAAGTTGCACTTGCTTGATGTGACATGGTGATTGGTGATAACACTGAATGGAACTTCCCTCTTAGTCAACAAAACATGTTTTGATTGCTGTCAGTTTCAAGAAGAAGTCGCTGAAAAAATTCAGACAAATATCAGCGGTGGAAAACTAAGTCTGGTTATAAGCTACAGGAACAAACAAAACATGACACATTACCTATTGTCTTTGGAATGAGAAGATGGCCAACCGGAAGGCAAAAACAGAGAAGTGGAAACCCAGTAAGAAACGTTAGAAAAAGACAATTCAACAATCCGGGTAGATGTGACAATCGTAGTGCGACATCGACTGTATGACTTCAAGGATAGTGTGATCATGAATCAAAAGTTATCGACATCTGGCGCGGTTTGCACGCACTTAGACAGGTTAGTCATAAACACTCGAGGTACATTCCACTCAAAGTAAACTGCACATAGAGGTCACATGCCAAACCGATGCTTCTCTCAACTGTTTGGGATGGTAAGATCTAAGCGGTAAGCATTTGCATGTCAGCGGACCACAGTGTGGTTAGCTGCCCGATTTCACGATACCCGAAAACACTGGACGCCATCCATGGTGAAGAGGTTACCCAGTCTCAGAAAAATCCTAAACAAGCCATACCAGACTTCAGTTTGTGCTTCATGTCGTCGGCTGAATGATCGCCTTTGAATGACAGGAATTGGAAGACTCCTTCTTTTGAGTCGTAAGTATGGCTTCAGTATTCCTCTTCA
>QNGE01008782.1:0-15279 GCA_008508345.1 Paragonimus westermani | reverse complement strand
AAGTAAATATGACCAAATACAACAAATAGTACGTAAAGTTGAGTGATCAAATGGTAAAAACGGGATATGCACTATCACGCAATGAAAACTGGCCTTTTTCGAAACACGCGCCGTTCAGTTAAGACACTTTCGTCAACTTTTCGTAATTTTTCCGTTGATCGCTATAACACTGAACTATCACACATTTACCACATACGCCTTTGGAAGAGTGGAACGAACATATTTCCACCCACGGAATTAAACGATTTTACGAAGTGGAACACGTCACAAAATTATATCAGCTTCGGTAACTTATCGCGGCGTTAGATCCTACGTTCGTACACCAAAGGTTTCTCCGGCAATTTGTTATTGCGATTCGAAGGTCGCAGCAAGAAGACGGTGAAATTGCACACGAACTATTTGCTGACTTACTCAACGTTCACAAGGAGAAATCAACTCAACAATCAATAGCGCTCGGCAGTTGGAAGTAAGGGACAGTTTGTATAGAAATTTTGAACTACAATCATGTGAAAATCTGACTCGACTCAATTCCCCTAAATATTCAAACCTCTGCATTCAACCTCACCTGTTTCTGGACGTTAATTAGACTTTGACCTAGACTATTTGTTTTGTCACGTCAATTTGATGGTTGTGCGGATAGCAAATTGTTGGTCATTGTACTTTTCTTGAGTGGTGCGTGCACCCACTTTTTGGAGCTCGGTTCGTCCCCGTTGTTTGGAACCTGTTGACTGCTCGGAAGAGCTCTTTTGGCTCGTTCAGTAGCAAATTGTAACGCACTTCCCGGAAACGATCCGTCGATCGAAACTGTCGAGTAACGTGGCATTACGATCCAATCTTGTTTTGAATATTTGGGATCATTGGTTTATTGCTACGCGTTGCTCAACGTCTTCGTGGAAGATCGTACACCATTGAGTACAACCGCTTGTGATAGGTCAGGTTGGACGAATTTCGTGGGATATTCTTGTCGACCCTGGGCATTCATAATGTTTTCATACTGGTTGGTCGGCCTATCTTGCGATAATGACTGGAGCATCTTCGTTCTTGTGAATGTAGCCTACATTAGCAATGATGGCGCGCCTTCATTATACAGCCATGGGAAAATATTCGATATTTTTGCCAACACACTAAATTTGATGCTAGTGGTTTTTGGTAAATTTACATTCACAAGTTAATGTGAACCTGAGCGGTGGTACAGGCAAGGCAACTCCCACTTTACAGAGAGTTTATGATTTCGAGGACGTCGAAGATGATCCCACAACAAACTCAAAACTCTACACGCCAAATCACAGGTATTTACGGTCTACCGATTGCACCCAGCGGATTTTTGCGTTTTGTACCGCAGTCTCTATTCTGTACTTTTTGATGTTCTTTGTTCTTTTTGCCTCTATTCAACTCACGTGCGCACGCCATGTTTGGATCAAGTTAATCGGTACTGAGTAGATAATCAATAGCGAATAATTCACCTCCAAGTTCGTTCAGTGCGTTTTGTGTCGCTCGAATACAGGTCTTCGGGGGTTAGAGGCCGACGGAACAAATCGTCTATTTCTTTGGAACAACACAACGGATCGTATCTACTAGAAAGCCCACTCAGTGTAGTGCTTTAGCGCAGTGGTTGGCGGAGCTATTGAAACCAACCAAATCACAACTGATCCCACTCAGTTTGAAGGATATTTCTGATTTTGTCAACGCCTTAGATTCACTGAGTACCAAAAATCACAGTGGTGCTCTTAAACGTAACCTCGTTATTAAAAACTCCCCGTTAAGAGAAACAGTTGATTATCCGTGTGCTTACATTGAGAACAGACAACCCGACATCGGCACTCCCATTGCAAAACTAAAGGAGCTTTTATTATTCCGCACTTCAAACGTTCAGTTTCAAATTAGTGGAAACCCCTATAGACAATGTGATGGAGTGACAGTGGGTTCCTCGTTAAGTCCGTTGCTCGCAGACGTATTCGCGGCCAAACTAGAGACTGGTGAACTAAGTCACGTCGTCGATAACTGTTGTCTCCGTGGAACCTACATAGGCGGTATATTTTACCTAATGGAAGTTGAAGACGATACACAGTCTCTTCTGATTGATTTCATTCATTCGCACCATAACGTCGCTTCCACTATCGAACTAGAGACGAACAACGAAATGTCACTTCTAGATAGCATCATGTTTCGTAGAACTGGTGGATCAGTTCGAAGGCCAGTTTATGGAAAAAGTGAGTGGACTGGCCAGTATATACACTTCTTCATCTTTGTTTCTTTAAAGTGAAAGCGGAACTTTGTTTGCTGATCAACAAGCAGAACCCGATAAATATGCACGCCAGATACCCTATCGGATGAACTCCAGCACCTTCGAGATATGCTAAGCCAAAATGGATGTCCGCCAAAACCGAATAGTGGTGGTGTAAGTGGTATAGTGCGACAATCCGTCCTCAATACAGTTGTACTATTTTGTTTGCTCTCGTCAGTTGCTACATATAACAGCAGTGTACACCGAACATATTTGAGCGACTTAAGTGCATACATCAACCCACAAGTCTGTCCTTGGTCAGAACCATCGAGGATGGAAGTTCAAGGTTTAAGGAAATTCCAAGCCGTTGTCTAATGATATTCTCTCATTTGACGCGTCTTTTAATGCAAGGACAAACCAGAGCCACATAATTTTCACCAGAGCTGCTTACACAAAGTTCAACACCCCTCTCAATGAGGATAGCTCTTACGCTATGAATGCTCCCTAAGCGCAGCCCACGACCTCTGTTGGTAACTTATATGCGAGCATGATTAATCCATATTAACCCCACCATTTTTTAGCAGGACACACAACATTCAAACCTCCCCCTCGAATCCACCTGACATAGTCCCACTGCTCCACCATACCATACTGACACTTTTCCAACATGGACTCAAACGCAGGCAACGCCCAACCACTCACTCATTAGTCCACTATAAGCGCATCAGACCAAGCGCGTCACGACAGTCTGTGAACCACGAAGATCTTTCTGTCTTGGACGCGTTTAAAGGTTCAAACATAACGTCGAATAAAAAGAACACATCATGTTCAGTTCTTTTGGATACACGCTCAGTAGTCACTAATACGCACGTCTTTCGTCTTTTTATATAGTCCTACGTTAGTTTAATCAGTGAAACCTGGTGCACTCCTGAGACTTTAGACATACAAAATAACGTTACAGGCTATCACGTGTTTCGTGAAAATCGCGGAACAGGGCGTAATAAAAAATATTCAATCCACTTAAGGGGGCAGTATTCTTCAACCATAACTGATGACCCGTATTATGATATGATTGACGATTCCTTGTGGCTGTTAGTTTCAACTGGGTTCTGTTACATTTGGGATGAGGCCAAAGACCACATAACGCCACTCGTGACGATAGGACTAACCTTATTAGTGGATTGAATTGTGTATCAACCTTGCCTCCACAGTACAAAACAATTGATGGAGATTTCAACGTTTCCGATATCTCTTGAACCTCTCACACAGCCCCTGCAATACAAACAGAGTTTCTCGCATGTGTCCAACTAAACAGATGGCGCTCACGCGTTTCAGCACCCACTAGGTTAGCCACACTTTAGATCTGAATTATACTAGATGTGCCCATCTCCGGCCAACTGTCAACAGATGATTACAACGTGATGGAATTAATTTTTGGCTTAAAGGCTGTAAAACAGTCGAGTATCAAGCTAAATTCCCCAACAATAACACGTTCACACCTCTGCTGAGATCTTCGGAGAGAAACACTTTTTCCTACCTCTGATCCCAGTATTGCGACCGAGGCGTTTAGTGAACGATTCAGGTTCTTCATAGATATCTCGGCCCTGTAAAAAAACGCTGTGGTGCGTGGGATAACGCCGTAATTCTCATTTCAAAATGCAAGGTGGGTCCATTGGTCCTAAACCGCGGCACCAAAGAACATGTCTGCTCTCCAATTACGCGAACGCATAAAGCGTTCAACGCTCTGGAACACAGGACAACAATTCTCCACCCAAGTGAAGGCAAACTTGAAGTTAATGAGACGCAGGACCTGTAGGATGACCCCAATAACTTACTGTTAACACCGCAAGACAAAACCCTCGTGGATAATTTCCTAACAATCTGTGAGGTCTTTACTCCACATTTGGCTGATTTTTTCAACAACGAACGAAGAACATTGCCTCCACCTATCCCTGTAAATCTAAGTACGTCCTAAAACCATGTTTCTGTTGAGGTGGGGGTCATACGCTGTCCGTTAGCAGCTATCAAAAGTATTACTCTCTTGGTTCTGGCGGTATTTATCTGGTTTTCCTCGAACCCGGAGGAGAAGATATTTCCCTATTTACGTTTGATATTCATGCACTTCCTTCAGCACCGGCCTTCTTCACTCTCTAGTGAAAGAATTACGAAATCAAGCCCCGTCATAAAGTGGCTCGAGACAAAAAACCGGCAATCATCGCCCCAGTGCTCACATTTCAATTTATTTCAGGGTATTGGAAAAGATAACAGAAGGTTGCGTTATTGTATTCTTATTATCGCAAAATTTTATGAACCGTTTCCAGCATGGATTTTTCAGAAACCGTTATTGCGTTATGTGCCGGCTGGAATTTCCCATCCATGTTGTAAAATTCGCTGATTCCAAAATGCGATTAACATTATACTTCCGGACATAAAAAGGCTTTTGACCGTGTGTCTCACAAGCGTCTTCCGACTAGAATAACATCTTTCGGTATATGTGGTCCACTGCTTATCTGGTTTGCTTCATACTCTGAAAACCGCACACAAACAATGAAAATAAAGGATAATAGGACAACGCCTAGACTAGTCGTCATTGGGGGGTACAGGCAAGCATCCTAGGACCTCCACTCTTCCCTATGTACGTAGGTGATATATGTGAGGCAACCAAGCACGGCAAACTATTCCTACTCGCTGGTGATATCAGACTTGTCTAAATATTTCTCCTTTTCTTAGAAACTGTACGGAAGGTTTTGAGGTCCTCGTAGTCTCGGTGTCATACTTGGCTGACGGAATTCTCAGCCAATAAATCCACTACCGCTGTGCGTGGATGTCACTTGCCAAAGAGCTTTTTAGAGCTAGCCGATCATAACATGTCAACAGTCAACTCATTGAGCCACCTTGGTATACTTTATCCAAACTCGTTCAACTTCGCAGAACATAATATTAATAATATACATAATTATTAACGTATACATAAGAAGCACGCAGGGTAATGCCCGGTCATTGCAGATATTTACAAACGATACAAAAATGAATAATTAAACAATAGCACAAACGTGAAGCCTGTCGTCAAGAAGGACGTGGTCAAAAACAAATGACTGCAGTTTGTGAAACTTCGACGCACGCATCAGAGGAGGAAATAGTTTGCTCGCTTCACAGATTTAGTGAGAAAAAATGGGATGTTACGCCAGTTTACTTTTTACAAGGTAGTGGCATGGGCAATTTTTCAAATAGTCCAAGGTCACTCCTGGAAGAAGGCTCAAACGCATCTTTGATGAGTTTAGCCATTAAGAGATAGAATTGTCTTCCAGAAACAGTGGAGATAGGTCGGCTTTGATGAGACAGGACGGAAAATCCAAAATCCGGCAAAACGATTGTGCAGATTCCGACACAGGTTATCGTCGACTGCTCGAAAATGTCAAAAAGTAGAACATTTCGCGAACCGTTCGGCTGAGACGAAGTTCAGTGCGTCCATCTGTCGTAGAAAATTTTCCTCGCTGAGTGGATGATGTGGGGATTGGAAAGGAGAATATAATTCCACACGTTAGATGGGAAAATGTGAGTTATAACATTTACTATGACAAGCAATGTGCATGCGGAATTTTTGACAAAGAACTCATACTATATTATTGTTTCGACTATTATAACAAGAACAACTTGAAAATAAAACTCTATCTACTGTTTTATGTGGTATTTTGCTATGCACCCGGGATTTACTCGGACAAACTGAGAATTGAGTTGACGGTTTGGAGAGTCGCATGAAATGAGCGTATGATAGTTTAAGTTCACTTGACGTCATTCTGCTGGACTTATTAGTAGGCGCCGAGTTCGCATTTGCAAGCAATTTGGGCAATTCATATACGTGAATAAACGCATGTCCCTAAAATAATGCTGAGTCGCAAACGGTTTGATGAGTGGACAGTAGGTCAAGTGTTCAGTGATCTTGTGAGTAAACCATACGACAAACAGTTTCAAGCATACTGTTTTCAAGGGGAGTTAGACAGTTGGGTGGTTAACTACGTTATGCGCATTCGACAGCTAAGTGTTTCTCGGACTACACTCAAAAAGGTCATCAGTTGATACAGAGAGTTTGAAGATAGACATTGTGTTTGTTAACGTAAGATAGCTGTCCAAACCTTCTTTTAAACGCTGAATGTTGTTACTGGCTCTAACTTCATTTGGAAATTCATTCCATGTGTGGGAATACCTTCGCAAGGAAGAAGTTTGCACGTATATTTTCCCGATATATCGGAGTTGGCAAGGTGAAACTCTCATTTCTTAGACTATATGGAGGACTGTGTTTCAAGTGGATGGTAACGACATCCGAATGTATGAGTTTATACAGCAGCGTCAGATTCAAATCTAGTCTACGCAACCGAGTGGGTCACTACCAAGTTTTTCGCAGCGCTGTTTGTAGGTGAGCAAAGAAGAGTATCCTAATAAGCTTTTGGTAAACGACCGTTGAGGGTTTTCTAACACAAGCCTATCAGACTTGCGTAGATCTCAGTAAATAAAAGTGCAACACTCGAAATGAGGCCGAGCACACATTTTGTAGAGCAGCAGCTTCGCAGCTGGTGAACTGAACGTCTTTTTGATACAGCATATTGTTCTTTAAGGTTTTGCTACCTGGAAGCATACTTTCGGATAAATCGTAGGAGTTTGAGTATCGTATTCCTAGATCTCTGATCGAAATGGGTGTATCAATATTGCAACCATCTAGTGAGATGGAGCCATGGGGTAATTCACAACCATAGATGATGATGTTCGATTTGTCTGCTGAGAACATCAGCCATGTTCTGAACCACAACTGCAACGACGCTAGGTCCTGTCGTATATTTTGCAGACAGAAATTGTTGTTTCCGCCCTGGTGGAATATGTAAACGATTTTGATATCGTCAGCAAACAGAAATGGCCTGTTATGACGAATAACACTGCATAGGTCATTTATGTACATTAAGAAGAGCAACGGATCCAGAACTCTTCCTTGGATCACCCCACAAATCACTGGTTTAGGTGCTAAGCAGTGCTCTTCTACTTTGGCTGTTTCAGTGCGGCCTTCAAGGTATGATGACAGCCAGCCAGACAAGGGATCTTGCATGCCAAAAGATGCTTTTTTGATCAGGAGGCGCTGATGAGACACACAATCAAAAGCCTTTTGCATGTCCAAGAGTCGATTGACATCACCATATGGTTCAAGAATTTCAGCTGACATGTATTACAAGAGCGTTCACTGCGGAAACCTTGCTGTTAAGATTTCATGAGTTTTCGTGTCCTTAAGAATTCGACTATGTGCACCTTTATTATCCTTTCAAAGATTCTCGAGCAGATTGAGTTGTGGTTAATGGGACGATCGTTACTAACGCCCTGCTTTTGACAACTCTTTTGGCGAGGCATAATGACCGACGTTTTTCACCAAAGAGAGAAAGTGCTGGATGAAAGTGATAGGTTGAACAAATTGAGTAGGAGGATGGGTATGTCCTCACATGCTTGCTTCACGACCACTGGTGGGCTACCATTTTGTCCAGAATGCATTGAGGGCTCAGTGGTAGCCAGCTGTGAACGAATACTTCGAACGTCAGTTAGAACATTACTCAAAACTTTATCTGTTATCGACAGAATATTAGCGGCTAATGAGGTGCGTTCTACGTTAAACGACGCAGCAAAATGTGAGTTGAAGATTTCGCGTACTTCAAAAGGGTCAGCAACAGCCACTTTGTCCATAAAAGCTATAACATTTTAGCGGAATTCCTCATGGAATTTATCCGTCTCATCAGTTGCACCAGTTTCGTGCATTTCTCCTAGCTACGGAGTGCTGGTTTCTCTTCGTTTATATGACGCAGTTGCGTCTGAAGTTCTATGCGTTCAAACATTTCGCTCATTTGCATAACCAGAGAAAGATCTTGTGATTTTCCATACCTCAACGTAGACATTTTAGGTCCGTCAGTCTCTATTGCAGTAAGGATTTTTCCTTGTATATACGAGCTGGTTCGCTTTGTTTCTATGGGGGCCAAACAACGATAGGAAACGTTAGAGGTATGATAGATTTTTCGGCCGCTATGCTTGGGTCTGATGTGCGAAAGAAGGTTTTCCAATCTGAGGATCATAGTAGGAAGAAGAAGGCATTCCAATCGATGAGTTTGACGATGGAATGGAAACGTCGGTCCGCTAGCCACGTTGGAATCAAACAGACAGTTGACGACACTGTGGTCGCTTCCTGGGAATTGTTGTAGAATTGGTACCTCTACAGACGAAATAGCTATGATAAATATGAGATCCAAAATGTGCCCCTTTCCGGTGGGCTCTAGGACATGTTGGTTTCAACCATTCAGCTGAAAGCATAAAAGGAACTAGGCCTGTTTTGCTGGAGCAGAGGATGCGGTCCAAGAGTTGCAAGACATGTTAAAGTCACCGCCTATTATTTTGTGTTTGCAAGGTATGTTGGACACATGATTCATTATCTCCATAAGGTCAGTCAAATCATTGTTTGCAGCATTAGGCGGTCTGTGGATGCATCCTATTAGTAGCTCGCAGGAACCAATAGAGACCAATAACCACAACGGGTCTTCGAGTTTATGAGGAATAGACAAATCAAGTGTTACTGCAGAAAATTGCTCTCTAAGTTAAATGATGCATACACCCTCTCGTCCTGTGAGACAATCCCTACGAAACATGTGATATCCTACGATGCTCATCTTACTGTCAGGGTTTTCAGGAGAGCACCACGTCTCAGTTACGAGAATGTTATTGGGATTAGATAAAAATACAAAGAGTGTGAAAATGCGCACCTAACTAACCAATGATCATGTGCTAATAAGTGATAAATTTACGAAATTTTCTGTCAGACAGTAGATAACCTGCAAAAAACTTCATGAGATATGGGGCAGTGGGTTGCAAAATACCAAGTGGGAAGGCCTGATCTGAGGAATTTTTTTAAATTTCCGCCCATATTCGAGTGAATGTCACAGAAGTTTGGCTCCATGATGGGAAGTGCTGGAAATGTATCATTATGGTGGGATGACGGAGTGAGACATGGGGAGGGGTCCAAGTGGCGGTTGATGAAATATTGATAGTTGATCATTATTTCACGCAGAAAGTCCTGGGAAAACGTGCAGAAAATCGTTTATGATGTGGGCGAAGTGGGGACGCATATACTTTCACGGGGAACGCATGGACCTCCGGAAGGAAAGTCATTCTTCGCTGAACTTACAAAGAATGTTGACGAGTTCGCGATATGCTCAACCATTGCGGAATTTTGTGTGTCCGGGCGGGGTGACATGTCTTCTCGCGCGGGACATACCAGTGGAGCCAAGAATGGACGCCATTACCAAAGCGTTTGCCATCCATTTGTAACAGAGCTCTCCGTATAGTCTAGGAAATAATGGCTTCACTTTTCCAACTCTGCTATCTCAAAAAAAGGTACGCGCAAACTTATTTATCGTGAAGTATTTCTATATTTGGAATATACTTCCGAATGACGTCAGAGCCAGTAACAACATTCAGCGTTTCAAAAATGGTTTAGGCAGCTACCTTACGATATCGAACACAGCGTCTATCTTCAAACTGTCTGAATCATCTGATGACCTTTTCGAGTGTGGTCTGGTAAACATTCGTTCGTTATAAGCTTACGATATATGCGTTCTTCCCCACTGCCCAACTTTCCTCGAAAACAGTTTGCTTGATTCTGTTCTATCTTTCATTTACTCACATCTTGCTCCACTATTTGATCTACTGCCTACTTACGAAACCATTGTAAGTTTAACATTTTTCTGTTGTTTTTTTTGTTCATTCATGTGCAAGCATCACCGTGATTACTGGAAAGTATGCTTATGGAGCCTTCCAAATCATTGACTTACTTTCACGGTTGCCCGGGTTAATCTTGAGTAAATCGCGAAATATCACAACCGCTAGTTGACGAAGTTATATGTTTTATTAACCAACGCAAAAATACTATCCTGTGTAGTCTTCATCAAAAATTGTTGCACATATTATTTATCATATCAAATTTGATCACCCTACATGGTCTCACTCAACGTGTGAGATTGCGTTCCATAAAGTCCATAAGAGTCCGTTGTGAGAGGAAGTTTTCTGCGACGGACGGACGCACGAAACCTTGTCTCGACCAAATAATTCGCGAGAGTTTCCACTTCTTTGGGTTTCCAACAACCGACGATGTCCTGTGCTAGAGTCTCTTCAATCGTTCGCCAAATTTTGGAAGTTTCCGTCGTTCCTTACCGAGGCCGACTTATTTTATCATTTCCTCCACGCTAGTTATATCACGTAACGGCAAAACGCCTTGCGGATATATCCGGACTTTATCCTGAGAGTGATTTCGGAATATTTAAAGCATCGACCCACACACAACCTTGCAAAAGTAATTTGATGCAGCACAACAGTTCTGGACCAAATATTGGAAGCAAGCGGAGTCTCTACCTTCCTACTGCGTGCGTCGGAGTTTCGTCAACTTCAATCATTTCCCTTACGATCACGTCCTTTTTGGCAGCAGATTTCATGTTTTCATTACGGTATGTTTGTTTGTTGTTTCCTGTCGTTTGCAATTATCTGCAATGGTTGCGCGCAACCCAGCGTGCTTCTCACGTGTGTTGAGAAATATACATTGTTTGCACGCGTAACTGTTAGCCCCCTACGAATTTCAACTTCTGATGCGCAGCTTGTTAAGGTAGCTCTCTGCGGTGAATGTTCGACGGCTGTCGTGTTTTTCGTAGAAAGTCGGTGGGCACGTTTGCTGTCCCCAATCACTCTTTCCCCGATTATCATTCTTCTTACACTCGAAATCCTCGTGATAGAGATCGCGAGCCATTCTTGAAAGAACTGTCAACTGTACGAATTACGCGCCTGATAAATCCTTCCTCCTACACACGTTAATCTTGGAGTATTACTGCGGTTCAGTATCCCCCACTTGTCAAAGCTTGTTTCCGTGAATCTTGTTCACCATTACTGTTTATTTCCGAAGCGTTACTTGGAAGTGTCTTGCTTTATTTGCACTTACTCGCTGTACATCCACGTGACTGTCGTGTTGAGTCGCGTGAATCATTGGTCCTGGAACTCGCAACTTATGTAGATTCAGTATGGAAGCTCTGTTATTTTCTTCCATTTTTAAATTATTTCCTTCTGCCTTATCACCCCTTCAATAGGAAACCCGCTGTTGCGACCGTCTGTTGAGGTCGGATCCGGTTGCTCAGCGGGTCCCGAATTTATGGACTTTCACTGCATTACAGACGCGACTAGTCGGGGTTCAGCATGTCTGCAGACGTTGTAAGTAAACTAAATGCAGCTTGAGGATACACCAGACGTTCCAAATCAGCAGTGTGATCACCTTCGTTGAGAATGGTGAATTCTTTCGCGTGACGCTTATTTCAACGTGGATAAATCCACATTGAACCCTGGCCTAATTATCTGCCCCTCAAATTCAACACTCCTACGCAGGAGCGCTGAGTGTATCCATGTGACCTAGCAAAACTGTCCATCAGGGCTAGAGGCAAACAAGGGTTGATATATTGGTTATGTCCTGTTTGTAGGCAACTATTTGCGAGCCCGCCATTATGCTGGGAGAGGCGAAGGTCGCGTCCGATACTGGCTGGTCTGATGTAACAATGCCAATGGAAAAAGTCTGTTAGTGAGCCAGGTAATGCTGACATATATCTCTAGATTTCAACGGTGATTACCAGAAATCGATGAAGTCTTTGTCTCGATCATCCTCTGAAGACCCCGAATGCTGTTTGTCCGTGTTTGCCGTTAGTGTTACAAATGCACCGTATGTAACTTTTAACATGGGAACCGGTGGCTGTTTAATACGGTAGAAACGTTGTGTAAATGAGCCCTCTAATCGGGGGTTCCCAGTCAACGTTCTTCACGGTCTGGTTTCCTTTTTCTCCAGTAATCTCACAACGTATCGTCCCGTCTATTTTGTTGCACCTGATGGAGCGTCTAATTATTCCGGTAACCCAATCCGATCTCATCCAACCGTCTCTGCGTCATCATTTCGCTAGCTTTTGACCGTGGTCTTGCAGGCTGTCAGTCACTTTTTCCAAACATAACACCACAGTTTTCGCACCCGCCCACCGGTTCGTCTATAACACAAACAACAGCATCATCGCCCAAGAACGAATTAGCCATGTCCTGCAGATTATCCAAAAATAAGTAACATTTTTCCGTGGTCGGCCGCGCAACGAGAAGGCTTGGTGGAAGACATAACCATTTTGAGGGACAGTATGTGGCAACGTCGCCCCTTCCGCACTATGTACGTTCAAGATGAGGCTCAGCGTGCTATCCGCGCACATATTCTGCCAGCAAACAGTGCAGTTAGTTTCGGTGAAGAGGAAGCAAACTTACAACGACAGTCATTCAAAAGAGTTGTGGTAGTTGCATCGCCAGTACTTACAACGAGGTTAGACGGACCACCCCGCAAACGCTGAGTACCCGACCGGCGGGGCTGCTGATTCGCCGTTGCATGAGAAGGGCCACTGGCGTACAGCGGGCCGTAAAGAGGAGTTACGCCGGAAAAGAAACAAAATTCCCCCCAAAGACTCCATTCTAGGGTGTGTCGAAGAAGGTTTATGAATTGTGACAGTAGTGTAATATTCTTCGAATGCAGGAAGTGTGCTATCCCAGGAACAGAGTCTAGTAAACGAGTGTGGTGATACAGAGAATTAGATACGTTGTTAACGTTGACGCTTGCGACCACCGGTGATGGTGGTTAATGAAAAGACCGCATATAACAATTGAGTTAAATAAATAAATAATATATATTTCGCAACGCATATGTGAGAACCACGCTTGGTTACGCGCGATCACTGTGGATATTTGCAAACCATACATAAACGAATAATTTAACAGTAGCACAAACGTGAAGTTTCTCGCAAGAATTACGTGGTCAAAACGAATACGACTGTAGTTTATGGAACGTTCACGCACGCAACAGAGAAAGAGAAAGTTCGCACAATTCACCGATCCAGTCTCAAGAAATGGGATGTTACACTAATTCACTGTTTACAAGGTTGTATGATGAGCGATTTTTCAAATATTTCAAGGTNAAAGAGAAAGTTCGCACAATTCACCGATCCAGTCTCAAGAAATGGGATGTTACACTAATTCACTGTTTACAAGGTTGTATGATGAGCGATTTTTCAAATATTTCAAGGTCACTCCGGGAGGGTGTCCAACCGCACCTTTAGAATTTTTTGCTGTTAGGGAATAAAACTGGCGTCCGGAAATTGTCAAGATAGATCGGCATTGGCGAGGCATGTCGGAAAATCCCAAAATCAAGCAGATTTCAACGCGGGATTTCGCCGATTGCTCGAGAACGTCACAAAGTTGAACATCTTGTGAACCGTCCAGCTTAGACGAAGTTCCGTGCGTCCATCCGTCGCAAAAACATTTCTTCGCTCAATGGATAAAATGGGAATCGGGAGGGAGAACGTTAAGCGAAAAGTAAACGGTAAAACGAGTATATTGAATTTGATGTCTAGGATACCCGCCCTGTGATTATTTGTGCCACCTATGAGTTCATAATACGTCTTCACATAAAGTTTTGTTTTAACCGGGTGAAGCAATGTACCCAATAGGTCTCATTCAGTCACGCAACCATGTAGGGTGGGGTTGTTTCGAAGACAGGAAAATTATCTAGTTTATGTCGGTTTGAAACTCTTCCATTTTTATCCTTCTTCGTCTGGTGCAATTTTGTTTGACAATACTTTAAAGCGGTTATTCAAACACCTACAACTCTTCATCTCAGGAAACAGGAGCACACTTGGATAGATGAGATGTGCGCGCAAAGGTTCCATTTCATGTATTTTAATCACCAATTAATTTTCCCCATTCATTCCCGTGCGTCGAAGCTTGGGAACGGTTGACGGCGGATGGGTGTTTCAGCGGTAATAAAATGTGTTGTTCCGGGGCTATTTTGGGGATGAGCTGCGTGTTTCTGGATTGGTTTTTTGGTAAATTGAATGACTGCAATGCAAGTTAGTTGAGACATATCACGTGATATGAGTCAATTATGAAGTTACTGGGCCAGCCAAGGGATGTCGGATGGCCACGAATGAGCAGATGTGAACTTATGAAAAGTTAAAAATTACGTATTATCGAGGGTTCAAAGCTGACTTGAAGACGAAATATCTCGGAAATCAGGGATGATACTACAGTACAGTTTTTGCGGTCAAAGAAACGAAACGCAACTTTCAAAATTCTCACGCTTACTGAAGGCTTAGATTAAGCGTTTCTTTACAAGGAAGAGGTAGAATCGTTGAAAATATCTACTTCCGACAAGTGATGAATTTTGGCGGTGTTAATAACGAGGTATACATGGTTCTAGTAGGTCATTCTTGCGGACAGAGAAGAATTGATGGAAATTGGTTGGCATCTGTAGATATTTGGCTGCATCCCCAATTGAGAGGTAGATGGAGCGAATCCTTATTTCAATGCTGATAACCAACCTGGAAATCATTTCGGAATTTGTTTGGGGTTTTGGGCACAGTCTGTAGCAACTTCACAGAAAGTTCAACGTAACAATTTTATGACCAGTCTATTTCATGCAACGAAATTCCCGCCTAAACGAACAAAACATTACGTAGTATGACCAAAAACGAAACAGAAGCCAGGTAAATCATACAATGATCTTCAAACCATAGAAATTCACTTTTGAACACACTAGAAACCAAGTAATTCACTGCCAAAGTAACCCGCAGGGAGGTGATAACAGAAATTGACTAAAAAACAGGCTTTTTCAAACTGAACGAAGCCGAAGGAAAGCATTTCACCATCGTATGAATTCGAAGTACTGCAGCCAGGGCTATAAATAAAATCAAAGCGCAACCGTTAATTACACTCTAACACAAAGCCAGGAGCATCACTCCTAAATAATCTAACAATGGAGAAGTCACCTCAAACGGGGAAAACGAACCGGATATGAAACCAACCGACGCACACGTGGATCAGGCTGCAACGGACCAAGTACACGTGAGTGAAACGAAATACACGCGGATGTACACTGTTGAATTTGTCAAGGTTTGTTGCGTTATTCTGAGATTACTGAGGTTTGC
>QNGE01008781.1:0-15281 GCA_008508345.1 Paragonimus westermani | reverse complement strand
TCTATGCACAGCTTCGTGCAACGGTGTGTGAGCATCTCTGTGCACTAAGGATGATCTGTGCATTCCGCCAAACGAACTGGTAAATATCTGGGTGACCTTGTTCACTCACCGTAATGGGTCGAAGGGAATAGGCAGCATCCTATCATGAAGAATTGAGGTTATCAGGTGTGAGCCCAAGTTAAGTTCTACAACATTCCCCCCACCGAATTTCTTGTAGCTGTAAATGTGTTAAGCAAAGGATGGACAGTCCACCATCCTGCGCTTCTTCCTTGTTCCACGCATACAAGATGCCTGCAACAAATGGCCTTCGTCAGGCAGAGTTATCTTGAAGTTTTTCTGGTTTCTTATTATTTTGAACCACTAGATGTAAACAAGGCATCAGGACTCAGTTTCACTATCTATTGTGAGAATATCAGATGAGTCTGTTTGAGAAGATTCATCGAGTGGAGAGAGGCGTGTGAGCGCACTGTTATGAGTTCATAGGAAGATATCGACTTGTGGAATGTTGAAGAGTGCAGGTTTCGCTGAACTCCTGAATTCGTTTCGGTATTTGACTGGTCACCTAGGACAGTGTCTGTGACAAATGCGCTGGGGTGTTTTGATAATTCTGTTATCGTCGCTCGGATATTACTTCGATTGAGAGGGGGGGTAGTATATGATCTAACCAGGTGACTGTAGGCGAGCTTTAAATCAGACGACATGCATGTGCTTCGTTATTGCTCTGGTCAGTTTTTTTAATCTCCCTAGTCAAGGCGTACTCGTCGGCATTACGTACGCCGGACGTTGTGAAGAATTGCGCAATTGGCTGTTGTATCAAAGATACCATCGAGTGATACCACCAGTTTCCGCCGGTTTGGCTCATGTGATACTTGAACACTAAACGGTGAGACTCCTACAACAGGAACGTAGTGCACAATACTACTACTGCGCATTCGTCAGTCATGTTCTTGGGCATCAGACGACGTCTGCAGGAGCGTGTGCTTGTCTCGACAGGGAGTTATGCCAAGTGGGTTATCGTTTTCATCGTGAACTCGTCGTGAAGGAATATAACGACAACCCAACTGAAAAGTGAGTGTTGAAACTTCTATTCTTTTATGTTCATTCCAATCGGTTTACCCGAAAGATTAACTGCATAGCAGACTGAACACAATTACTGTCCAGAATGCGTTTAGTGGTACATTCTCAAGTGTACTGTCTGTGATACAGTGTTTGTCGAGGTGAGTTGGTTGAACATGTTACGTATCTCTTCTCATTTTCGACAGGCTAGGCAAGTTGTAGTTCTGCATTTGTTACATTTCGAGTTGTTCAGGTGCTTATGTCAACCTGGTAGGTGCTTATGTCAACCTGGTTGACTACGATTGAAAGAAGTTGGGGTACTATTTGAGCCAACAAAATCAGTTTCGGACTCGGCCTGTTTGGTGGATGGTGTTACGGTAGCTAGAGATATGTGCCTGTTGATGGAAACATACGGTCAAAAGACTATGCATGCAATAGCCGTTCATTCGCTTCTATTGGTTCTACAAATATTTCCTGAAAATGAGCTTTCTTCTCAGATTCAGCAAGGTCAGCTGGACGGTATGGGTTGTTCGATGGGGCGGAACGGGCCATATAGATATCTTCTCATATGAAATCGTAGAGCTACTGCCAAAGAATTAGTCTAATCGTCTTGGTGGATAAAACCCGACTGCATGGAAGTTGCGACCGTTGCGTTCATCGGTAACCGCGTACACGCATCTGCAAGCGGCGTGGAGGCATTAGCATCAATTAAGTGAACGATATTGCGATCGAGAATAGCCACCATATTATTGGAATAGGAGAACTTTGAGCAAAGCACAGTATTACTGTTTACGTAAAAATCCTGGAAGAATCTACGTGAAGGTACCTGAAAACCTGATGCGTTTTTGAATATTCTGTTCGTAAGTATATTTCTCGCAATTGCAAGTATATAACGCAATAGCCAGCAGTGAATAAGGTCATATTTGTTATACAGAATGGTCGACACTATGTCTCAGAGTTTAAGTGGACGTGACAGGTTGTCTAATTGTTCATCAGAACATGGTTTCAATGAGGATTGTATTACTTTACTGGTTTCACTGTTAACCAATAACGTTGATTAGGTGATTTCTTTGGTCCACTATCATGCGCCAAGCGTCCAAGTTAGGCTCCCTTCCAAATAGCATCTCGCTTATTTCACCGAGTGATTTCCAATAGTTGTGAGATTTAAGCTTACAAACCTCTTGCTTACTCTGCTCACAAACCAAGCAGAGTTTAATATGAGTGAGCATGACTCAGCCGCAATAGAAGATAATGTGACACAGTGTAGAAGGACGGAATAGCTACTTTGCTGCACCACAAAATTTAAACTGAACACTAAAGCTGTCACCAAATATTTTTTGGAGAAATTCATCATTTTAAGAAAACTCACGTTCTCAGGATATCAGTACAGCCGTACTTAGCCTCCGAGTATGGTGAATCCGCAGAACTATATGCCCATAAACGACGACCGTGGTCAGCTTCCATCATTTTATCAAGCGAACGGCGATGGGTGAGCGGATCATATAAATCACATAGGAGAACACTGTCTGTTCACGACGCATTTTGCTGCTGTGACATACAAGGCTACACGACTAGAACAACTGTTTTGGATCATTCAAATTTATGAACCAGCAGTGGTCCGCCGGAAACGTTTTATCTGCCAGTCGGGCCTACTGGAGTTTCTTTGAATAATGGTTGAGGTTTACTTGTAGGACTATGTGTAACGTAAATGGAGTGGACAATGCAGTGTTGAGAATGAGGAAAGGGTCGAGAGTAATCAATAAGGTAATGCATTTGTTAGCAAGCACCTCGAATAGCGACCTCACTCATCATGCATTTGCGCACGAGATCTGATGGAATTCACCAGCCTCTAAGTCATCATGCAGTGGAGTCAAACTGGTGGATGCGTGTCTGCAGTACCATTCAAATGCTTCGGAAAAATTTTAAAGATGTTCTACTTATCAGTTGCCTAGCGATATGTGCGAAAACTTCTATTATGAGAGATCACCGCCGGTTAAATATGTGATTGTCCGATAGAAATATGTGTATTCCGAAATAATGGATCGTGGCAGTGTGCGTTATGTCGTTCGATGTAGGCAAATTTACACGTATGTCATCAGATTGACGCAGCAAGCAGAGAATTATGGTCCCACTTGCCTCTATTTTGGAACCTGCTTTCTAAAATTCAGCCTAAGCCCAAATAAAATTATTACACTCCAAAGGTTTCACGGTTTGCACACACCTCCTGGCGTTCCGGTTCTACTTCGTTGGTCATGTGGCCAATAAGTTTATCACGCCAGTCACCAATTCATGGCGGAACAATTTGTGCTTATGCAACCGATGAAAGATAAAAACTAGTCACTGATCGACAGCTAACTGCAACAAATCATCACTACAGGCTGACAGAAAGCATTTCTGTGTTATAGTTGCATATTTCTCCGATTCACTCGGTTCACTGAATGGCCGCAGTCGGTTCACCAAAACGTTTCCGTTGGATATGTTTTCTTTTCAGTTCTATTTGTTAGAGGTATATCGCCTTTGTTATGAAGTTCTGTTACAACTACCGTTGGACGATCCTTGTCAATGATTCATCTAACGAATGCCGTATCTCAGTAGAGTGCCTCAAATCATCTGAGTTAAAAAGGAAACTTACAAAACTGCGATGCACAAAGACCAACAGAGATAATAACGATGGTTAAGGAATTCGCCAACTAACCATGTGAAGTAGTTCTCGGGGTAGGTTAAGTAGTTATGTCCCAGAATTATTTCAACTGAAACACTGGGGTTAAGCTAAACAAACGATACTAACTAGATTGGCAGTCGGTATATTCTGATAAAACTGGAACACGTAACTCACATTGAAATATGGATCTGTGCAGCGGAAAACGTGCAGGAGAACGTGGTAGAAAATATAAAGCTGACAATCAAAAGTATAAGAGGAGGTTCTTCAACTCTAAGATATCCGTCATTCGGCTGACGTACAACACGTCGAGAACATGTTTACTGTAACGGGCCAATTGCAGTCTGTCATACGCTGTTCTTTGGATAAATGTCTGTGTGGTTGTGGTGTGGGTCACTTAAGGAGAACAGGCGGAGACGCAGATGTTCTCATGGGGCAGCATGTCATTTTGTGAGAGTAAACCCAATTAGAACTATCAAGCGCCTGTACAGAGGATGACCAATAACATGTACCATATCCTACAACAAAACGCCTTATTACAACAGACAAAAACAGCATTTGTGAAACTTTTTTCGTTTTTTTCTGAACCTCAGGTTGCGACCGATATTCAAACTGATCACTCTGTTCGGTAAGCAACCTAACAGTATGCATCACGCGTGTATCTTGTGAAATATAAAATTGTCCAACCTGAAATTCAGTGATCAAGTTTGACACGTAATACATACTGTACAGCATGTCAGGTTCAGTGGCGCAAATAATACGATTGAACTAACACATGACTGAAAGCCTCAGAAAATGGCAACTTCATTTCTGCCATGTGAAACTGTCAGACTGCTGCGTTCGACTTTGTACATAAGACTTTTTGCACCCAGTTTTCTTCTAAGGCATGCATTGGTTTGTTTTCTGGTTTACCGCCATATTCTCATTGAAACTTGCGGTCATGTATAGCACGGTTTTGAGGCACTACAGGCAATCGGTTTTATCGTTGACTCCGCCAAACCGAAGGTTCGCTTTTTCAGGATGACCAGCCTAACGGAAGATCGCAGATATCTATTAATTCAGACACAATACCCATAATTGATCACAATCACCGTATCCCGTAGACTCTTCAGTTGGCCCGCATCGAAAGAAGTTCTAGACTAAACGAGCTCTAACAAGGACGAGATTTGATTTCAGTGCTTATCTTTGAATTAGGCTGAGCGGAAAGTCTATTGGAAGGCGACAGCTTTGATCAATTTTGGGTGACATCCAACCAACATAATAACCAAAATCCACTACTATCCATCAGTTATCAATGTAAATGCTTTCCATAATTTTCCCAAATCTCTACGACGCTGCAGGGTTTTCAATGCTATTTTCCACGGAATAGGTATAGTTTCACAGTTTGGCGCGCAGCAAGCATTTTGGTAAAATCTCGGGCGCCCTGGCCTTTGACTGGTTAGTCTATTTAAGACAGAAGGCCTGTTATCCATTCAATCACCATCGCGTATTTTGTATCACTGAAAGGGTTGTCTGCTCTGTAACTACGCTCTTACTAGAGAAAAATGTCATCGATATACCATTATAACGGATCAGGCTTGGTCATCAATGGCAAAGGTTCAATCCATTCGTGTAGTGATGATGTGGAAGGACAGTCCCATTCTAGACTTGAGTATGATGCATAAATCGGTCTTAATGACAGTCCGGTTGGTTTGGATGTAGCGTAAACGAAATGTCTCAGGTTAATGTAACGTTTGGGAACGACGGCTTTCATTTACATATGAATTCTGTTATGACCTCCCTCAGTCGTTATGGATGCGCTCGAAAGAAGTTCATTCTGCTGGTCTGTTATTTGTCCAGCTTTCTGTATGACTCAAAAACCGGTCGATTTAACTGTCGCGTGCAGAAAATGTCTCAGGTTAGCGCCATCTTCGGGAGCATCAGCTTCCATTCATTTGCGAATTTTGAAACGACCTCCCCCAGTCTTCGTGATTACACTCGTAAAAATGTTCATTCTTTCAGTCTTTTGTTTGTCCAATCGGTGAACAAAGTGCGCGTTTCATCGAAAGTTTTTGCAGTACAACACTCTCTCAACCGGGTTGTGTGTCATTTTTGAAAGCGTCTTTTGATACCACACCCTTCAAGGTAGAAGATGAGCTGTTGGTAGGTATTGAAGGATTTCAAACAGCACAAGTCGAACTTCACTCACAACTGATCTCAGCCTTCCCATTTTGCTACACTATCTAGCCCTCCCAATTCGAAAAGAGGCGCAGTACTTGAGTCATGATTCTGTCAGAGCCCGCCATCAGTGCGTATCCTTGCCACGATCGAAAATGGAAATTCCTCCACACATTCATATCAACCAACCGTGTTGATCCACCTTCGATCAAACTGAATAAATACATAAATAATATTTCTCAACACTTATGCGAGAAGCACGCTGCTTATTGAAAGCAACCGAATCGTTTGATGCAAACGCTCAACCGTATGAACTTTTCAGCAACACTTAGATCGACTAATCGTTTCGAGCGTGAACATAAAGAATCTTTTGGTTACCCAAGTTAGAATCATAGAATTCACCAGCCATATTCAACAATATTGTAATTGTTGGTATACAGTGGATGATACTGATTGTCATGAATGAAGCAGTTGGCCGAAGTATTCAGTGCCACAGATTACTTGACCGGGCCGTTTCCAGAGCTGTAATCAATTGGAATTGATCTCAGGTTTATAGAATGTTGATTGTTCATTAAGTCTGACCGGACGCTTAGATTTGCAACTGATATCCTTCCAACAGTTGACGCGCTTGCTTTATGTTCTATCTCACCTTTATAACCAGGTGCACTATGTTGTGTGGGAGATATTTTCTCAAAGCATTGACGTGTTGATTGGATCTCTATCGCCACAGCTAATTTCCGTCTAGCAAATAAAGTGGAGTTTGAGAAGAGTAAATTAACTTTATCCAGTGAAATGGACCATTTGAAAGACGAAGTATGGATCCCACGAGTCTATCATTCAGCAGCAGTTTTCTTGATGTAATACTCCCTGCAGAATAACGGTCACGAGGTTCACTATATGAGCGCGTGTTTACGTAAGTGGTGGTTTGATTTATAATGTTTCATCACCAAATGTTGTGGTTCTTTGTCAGTGCCGTCATCATTGTCATGGTAAACGGCGAGTGAAATTGATGTCATCAATCTGTAGGATAAACGTTTTCAAATGAGTTCTTCAAATCCCCCTAGCAGTGAGGCTGATCTTGGTCACCATTCAATGCTCCCGAATAAATCAGCATTGGCTGAGACGTAGGTAGTCAAATTAGTTGGTTATCTGAATACACTGACTCTCTGATCATTGCCGTAAGACCGAACTGACATGATGCATCGCCACGCGTAAACAGAGGATGATTTGTTTACTGACACAATCTGTCGAAGATTACATGCTAAAAGTTCACTCACTTTTGACGAAAGCACTAGCTCGCTTTTCTCCCGTGTTACAGCTCAGCTATACTGTATACATTTATGACTGTATGCGTCACAGTGCTGAAAGACATATAGTCTCTCAATCTCTTCGATATTCCAAGGGTTTGGACTCCGGCCGACATGTTTGCAAAGTCAATGGAGCATACTTCAAAATGAATCTTTCTTTCTGAACGAAGATGCCCGCACAGTGTATGTGCATGTGAAAACTGTCAAATTTGAATGATGTTCACTTTGTGTTCACTTACTTCCACAATAATTATGAACGGAGAGTGTGGGTCATAGATTAGAGAATTCTACAGACAGGATTAGTAGGATGCAACAATGGGCAATGAAATGTTTTGTGAACAACTACCCCCAATTTGGCCGGGACGTCAAAAGCAATGGTTTCTTCCATACAACATTATCATGATTTAAGAAACAAAAATGCCGGTAGACGTGTGAACATATTCAATTATTTTGAAAGATCACATAGGAAACCTCGTGCCCATCTAATCTATGTTGGCTCAACTTGTATGCGTCACAGTGCTGAAAGACATATATAGTCTCTCAGTCTCTTCGATATCTCAGGCGTTCCCCATTTTGTTCCCAGTAACTCCGGATCATATCACAGTACACGAGCAGTCACTAATCATATCGTCAAAACACATAATTTGTTGAATGGTCACTTGCATGAAGCAGATATTGAGCAATTGTTTATTCCACGCTGGCTTTGGCCAAGTTGTCCTCAGGTGTATTTATTTCAAGGAAATGTGTTCTATTAAGCGCTGTTCTCCATTGAGTTCCGGACTGAAGAAGACGGGTGTAGTGTGGAATAAATTGCAACAATTGCTTCAAGGAGAATATTCAACCGCAATGCATGTTATCAAGCGGATTCTATTGAAATCAATTGGCTGATTTATAGTCAACATGAAATTATTTAATTCTTTTATGTAATGTTGAAATTTATTGCCTGGACGTTGCCATTCGACTTAGTGACACGTTTCCTACAGTGCGTGAACACCGTTCCAACAGGCGCTTCTGGTTCCTCATCTTCGTGGCACATGGAACCAACATGCACTGGGTGGTTGATGATTGATGCGTTTCGACAGGAGAACTATTCTGTACGTGGTAACATCCCTCTTACTTTTTAGATAATGTGCGCCAACAAGCAAATATGGGATCTTTATATAAGGATGCTGCAGTTTGCAAGTAAACGATATTTTGGTTCAGCTTTACATTGCTAATTCAGAACGTGACTGCCCTTCTACATTTCAACTGTTGGAAAACATTTACCTTACCAGATCTCGAACGATTAGTCCGAAGTCAACCAGAAACAACTGTTCATGAGGAATTCTGTATGAAAGAAATTGAGATTTTCAAAATATGGCATTGAATATGACATATGTCGTTGCCTCTCCACTTATCACCATCGACGTTTATCACACAGATGATGGACACTCCAAAACGAGTTAAGGGCTATATTTACATTTGTGGAGGAACTGCACCTGGTTTACGTTTTATCGACAGTTGTGAATTTGTGAAATTTGAAACACTTACTGGGACTCGAAAACAGAATGAAGCTTCACACTAATGGCAAATTTCCTGTAACTATGTTACTCCGTAAAGCAAAACATGTTAACCGTATATCGATTTCGGAATATATTGGTGGTTATTGTGACGATAGTGAGAGTATGTATTCGGAGTACCTCAGCGTTAAAGTTGCATTTGAGAGGCGTTTATCACTATTGCATCTGATTGACACAACACGAGAATACCGAGTTCGATGCGACGATTTCGTTTCTTCCGATTGCTTACAAAAAATTGAAAAACCTGAATCGCCTCAGCACCGTTCACACTGTGATTCTACGGTCGTTTATGATGGAATTACGTCAAAACGACACACATCGTTTGCCTGTTGTGAGAACTTCACCGCTTTCTTTCCCAAAAATGATTAATGATCAGACAATGCAGTTTGGCCAGCAACACCTTCAGAAACATTCGAAGAAATGAAACGATGAGTCATGTCTACGAGATCCACGTCAGCGCGTTGTGGAACGTTTTCTCTTTACTTGATATGTCGCAGTCTGAAACATTGTCGTTGGTACACCTCAATGAAGTTGACCGTATATCACCAGAGAACCAGTCTGAAAACGTTTTCGACGAGTCATCAGAATTGCTTGCCACTAACTGAGACAACCAGTGTTGGAATAAAACAAGTCTAGCCGACATCGGCTACGGGTATATTATGACACCGTTAAAAGCAAGTTTTGGAGTGAAATCAAGCTGTGCAGTTGCCTTCGCGAATTGCAGTCCCGTACAATGTCAGTTACTGTAAAATCGCAAACTTTGAAAAGTGTCTTAGCGTTCGATTTTGTCAATGGACCATCAATAATATATAAGTACAAATAAGGGATATTCCATTATTGATGTGAAACCACGAATTAATATGATCATTTAAGTGTTTTCAAAAACGTGTACGTACCACGAACACTAGTCTGAGAATAACCGCTGAATGACAGAATGTGTGTTGTCTGCCGGATGGTGCTTCCGCACTATCTGAACACACACAAGGATCTAAACTGGCTGCAATGTTTAGTGTGCATCATCGGTCGCATGTAACTCAATGGAAAACGAGAGAATCGACATTCCAGTGTGCAGCATATTTACCAGCTTAGTGGAGGTTCTACGGCTGCTATGCCTACTCACTTATTTCACTGGGTTACGTGGCATTTCCCGGCTATGGATGGAAGGACTGACTGTATCAGAAGACCCTCACATCCACCAGCACTAGAGGTTTTTGTTTTCTGTGTTGAAACTAACTGATATTGAGTGAGAGTTTTGCAAGTAATTGATTTCAGTATCGCACTGATTCAGCCGTAAGCGTCTTGGCTACATTCACTAGGCAACACACATGTCCTTAATACTGTTCACTCGCATACGCGATGCAAATGGTACCCAACTAGTTGGAGCGGTTTATAAGCATCTTGACTTCAACTAAATTGGAAACAAGAGACAGAAGGGGTAAACTTGAGGGATTGGGTAGTTCGGTGGTGCAGAGTTTATACGTAGAAATTGTGGACCGGCCTTGTATTTTGCATTTCGGAATCGCACGTTTACCGGGGTCTGGCTGAAGCAAGATCATGATAGTGCAATTTTACTGGCCTGTTAGGAGAGCGCGATCAAACGTGCAAGAACTCCTGCTGCTTCAAACAATTACAGTCAACGACCACATTAATGCGGTCTTACTAGGTCTCTATATGATAACCTGTCGTGTACAAGCTATGCTAAATTACGACCTTTCGTCAATGGTACAGATCCAGTTAAATCCAATGAGCTGCACTATTAGAACCGTTTTGAATAATACATGTGGTTGGGTATTATTGAACATATTCGCAAATTTGCGGTCCTAATTGCACGTGTCATTTATTGTACGTCAGTGTCACGTAGAGTGAAAAACCTGGGATCATGCTCAAGAAGATCGTTAGTCGAACGATCGGAATTGAATTTGCAGTTTGGTTCGTTTGCCAAATTGGTGAATAGCCACTTCGACGTCGCTGGGTGCGATGAGCAGCAAACTCGGTATCACTGTGAGCTGCTGGTATTTTTAAACAATAGAACACTTTATCGATGTCAACTAGACTTTCGGGCAATTTTCAAAACACTCAAGAGGCAAGTGAGTTTCAGCCGAGCTTTCAGTCCCAATCTATCCACTCTCTGCTATGAACAACGCAATGTGAATGCATCTAGAATATGTGACCTGCCACATTAATCTACACCGGTCGTCCGTGACATGAACCCTGAAGTAGCTCTCCAAGGTCATACTGATCGAGAAGAAGCAACACCAGAAGTAAAACAGTGTATGCACTATAAAACAAACGAATCAGCATATTTAATCAATCTCTGGCTTTTCTAACATTAAACCTACTCTGACATCACAAATTCCTGTGCTGACTTTGAGAGCGTGTCGAAAAACTGATGCGTTATTCACTTCCACCGAAATATTACCAAAACATATCTATATAATTTCTCATGGATCCCTTGCATAGGCCATTCAACCTATAACAAAATTCGACCCATTCTGAATCAAATTTCTCCACAAATCACGTGGACGAAACTTAAATTGATGTGACTTGTTACTTGAGGTTATGAGCGTAATACTGTGGCCAGTAGTTTCTAGTCATAGAGTTGACGACCCCACAAAATCCGCAGGGCTAATAAAGTACACGTTGGATTCCTCGGTAACTCAACGAATGATTATCAGGAAGTAATGTTGGCCTTTAAAGTGGACTGTCTTCCGTTGTATATTTTTTAATGATGTGGTCTACATTCATTCTTATTTAAAGTGAGATCTTTGACCCTTCTAAAAGCTTCGTATCCTGCATCCAGCAACAGCACTTGAAATGTTGTTGAGTACTGCTGGCATCCAACTGTGTACTGACGCTAATTGCATTGCTCCTCTCAAGCTGAATGAGAATACATTATTCCACTGGGCTAAACGCGTGCATCATACGAGTAGACAGATTCTGGATTGTCATGTGCATTATGAAGGAATGGCGTTTGATTAAATAAGGTCGAAATAAGTTATAAGAAACTTGTGTGTATTTCTCCTTTTTGTACCCAATTTTCAAGCTGTTGTTTCCTCGAAGTTGTACAAACATGTAATCCACAACCAAGTGAACACTGTATTTAATTGCGTTTGCAAGTGACCTAAACAAGCATGATGTTGTACGTGGTGCAATAAACAAGGACTAATGTTCTTTACTTATGCAGCTGCATCCACAGTGGTGAATAAAATAAACTTTGTTTTGTTCTGAGTCGTGTCGACGTTGATCGCCTAACACTGGAATTGAAAACAAATTTATATAGAGGAAGGACCTGTTGATTTTCTGCAATGCCATTCAGAGTGAGGCGATCGTAGAACGTGCTGGTCTGCTGATTGGTTCTGTATTAGATATCCCTTACATGGTAGTTGAAGACACACAAATTTGGACATTATTTTGATGATTTATTTTCTCTAGATATGCTAGGAGCGGGATGGCATCAGTTTCTTTGCTTCAAGCGATGTTACACCGCGCTGGAGTGAAGCCGTGGACTATATAATAGATACGTTCGCCAAGTTTGTTGGTCTAGTCAGTGAAACGAATGAACAGCACATGTTTGCAACAGGTTGAAACCAACACACCCAGGCTTCTACGTTGCGTTGACGTGCAGCCATGCTTGCACTACGCCTAAACAATTGCATCAAGTGCCGACGCGTTTTCGGAATAACGAAAGGCTCGGATGTCCGTTTCCAAACGTGGGCGGATTATGGAAGTAAAGACAGTGAGAGACCCCTCGGAGTGAAATATTCCGAAATTTATTCCATTTTAGTCGTGGTTGCACGTTTTGCAGACAAAAGCGACTCTCAGCCGAAGTTTCTATATCGCACGCTGACGCGTGTAGTGATGTTCATTCAGGGTGGTAGTCAGCACACTGGAAAGTTAGAAGGTACGCCAACCTGAAGGAATCCTAATAACATTAAGGTCCCGAAGAAATGTGCTCGCAAGTTCGAAGGCGTAATTTGCAACTTCGAGTTTGGCTTCAGTTTGGTAGACACTCAACGTGAGGATATTGACTGTTTTACCCACCTAAGTGGTATCATACAATCACACTCTGGTGTGATTGAAGAGGCACTTGCGAAGGTGGGCAAGCATACAATATATTCTACGAGTTTTCGTTGGGGTGCATCGATGGAGACATTGTCGATAGCTGCGGGAATTTCTGCTACTTAGGTGGCAAGTTGTCGACAGATTTCTTCTTCAACAGCGAGCTGAGTGTGCGTGTGATGGAGGCGAGTGCTGCATCAGAATGTCCTGAAGAGCGTGTCTGGAAGAATCATAGCGTGGAGATGGCTATCAAGCTGTGTATCTATCTCTTACTGGTGCCGGGTAGGTAAAATCAGCGTATCCATTATGCTTCTGCTAATGACTGCATCGGCGGAAGTTCTGGTCGTTTTGCAATTAATTCTCTCCACTTTTCAGAAACCTGGGTGTCTGCCATGTTCTATCCATTCATTTCTTCAGTCCTGTTGGAGAACTGTATGACGAATGCTCTGTCTGACCTTTCGCAGTTCAATATTAATTTTATTACTAATGATTAGTATGGCAGATTTATGAATTTAGATGATTTTTCATCCGCACCTCATCTGAGATACACTAGCCTGCTATTCTATTCCGCAACGTTTCTCGTATTGTACGTCACAAGTCTTTCTTCCTTGCTCACATCTCGTCACTGTAGTCTCCATGTGTTCAGTTTCCGGAAGATAAGGGTTTCCTTTCCCTGACAGTCAAGCAACTGACTGACCAGCATTGACCAGCTGGACACAAGGATCCCACTCACACAATCACCGGCCTCATTCCTGCCGGTTCACACTGAATATGTGGTGTGCGGGTGGAACCGCAAGTGGTGGGGCGCAAGCCAATTGCAGTGATGGTTAAGCGCAGCAGTCTTTTGGCTCCGGTCACCGTGATAGGCTAATTCGACTCCCACTGCACGCATCGAATTCGTCTCACATAATAGCCTCTTCGATCATTCTTTGTCACATACTTGTGGTCGGTAAGTTTTCCAGCAAAACTTTCCGTGTGCTGCTGATAGCAGGCATTAAGTGCGGTTGCACGGCCTCCTGCAGACCAGTTCACTGAAGAAAATATCTATAGTTTAGTACCTGACCTACGATAATTATTATCGCATGGGCTATTTGATGGACAAGGAGAATATTTCCCTGAAACCTTAAAAATAAACAACTCGTGTAAACTTTACCGGACACAACATTCCCGGTACACATGTACACGTAACCAGGTTTTATTGGTTCTAGCGGAAACATAAGTGACAGCCGAGTGTACGTCAGAGAATTCAAAAGCGAAAGAACCCCTATGTAATCTGAGCCGGAAGACAAATTTGGAGATCTAACAGCTGGACACGATTGTACACCACCCAGTATTTCTATGTTCAACTGCCTCTGCTTATGTATACTCATGAGGTTGCTCCATTGTCTGTAGTTAGTACGCACAGACTACCTCTTGCTTGTAACCCTTCTCAATCGAACATTTCTTCTCTACTCGGCTGACAAATGCGAGCTCATGTTTGAAAGCAACAGTTGCTTCTTGGAACGAACAAATATCATACGAGTGATTGCAGCGATTATTGTTTGTCAGTATGACGCTGTGCAGAGGTGAATTGTGATTGCGCACATGCTGTTTCCAAGATTTGCAGAGTTTACTCAGGTCTGACGTCTGATTGGTCTTAGTCCTTCAGTGTTATGTACACTGATGGTGTGGATACGTTGCTTCTAACTAAGATGGATATCTACCGTGCGTTAGGCGCGATCCATGATCACTCGCGTTCTTCACGAGCAGACCGACATCTGATTCCGAGCTATTAGAATAAGAGTACCGTATCCGTCTGTAGATCACAACAGATCTTCTGCTGGGACAAATTTACCAGCACGCGTGTCATTGATCTGGCATCAAGTCGGACTGAATTATCAGTTCTATGTATTTGTCCGCAACCATTTGTGAGTTGCATATTTAGTCCCCGGTGAGAGCGTTGGACCAATTGTCGTCGTATTCAAATTGCCTGTTTGCTGACTAGGAGTACTTTAGTGGACAAGAAGAACGTGATGTTTTGTCAACACCACACGCTGCTAAAATATCAACCCATATTTGTATATACGCATTTCCTGTGAACAGAAAGTGACTCTCCTTGAGAAAATATGTCACTAACTCCAGGAAACATGGGGTTTAATTTGTCGATGTGGTTAGCACAAGAACAATTGAAAATTATCGGAGGAGACATTTAGTAATGGTTTAGTAATGCCTACCGAGAATACAAAAGTGGGTTTGGTATATGGACTGTTGATTGACTATTTTGCGTATAGTGACTTCGAATTTCAAAGAATGATGTGGGCTAATTAATGCGAAATAATCTCAGTCTCATCAGAACAACAAATGTTAAGAAATATTAAAAGCAGGTTCGAATGATCCCCATGACATATTTGGAAGTCACATGGAAACAAGAAGATATTTATTAGNTTATTAGAATACAAACGGCAGTTCATCAGCTGTGGTGGCTATCTGAACTTTGTTAAACAT
>QNGE01008779.1:0-11798 GCA_008508345.1 Paragonimus westermani | reverse complement strand
CAATACGCTGTTGGCTGTGTCTATTGATAAATCTCACCGGATACCCATTATTCTGCAAAGTAGTTGTAAGCAGTCGAAGTTCATCACCTAAACATTCTGATGAACAAATGCGTCTATCACGCACAAACAATGTTCTGACCAATGCTCACTTGTTCTTCATTGGCGTGAAGCCTGTGAAGTGAGTGTACTGACCCGTCCAGGTGGGCTTACGATACACACATCTTCTTACTGAACCATCATACTGGCGACCGATGAGGATGTCTAAAATCGGCAGGCATCCGTTCTTTTCCAGCTCAAAAGTGACTGTCAGGTTGGCATGACAAGTGTTAAACCGATTTACCATCTCATCGATTGCTTGCGAAGATGGCGCAAACATGAGGATGTCATCCACATAACGTTTGTAGAACGGCAGTGACGCAGTGTGTTCAGCAATTCGCCTTTCTACCATCAGCATGAAAAAATCCGCTAGCATCGAAGGAGCCAAAATATGTTTTTTCTGCAGTACACTTGTGACTTTGTGATCCAGCAAGACGGCACCTATCCAGTCAGAGTATTCCCATCGTCCGCGCTAGTACAGTTTGCTCACCAACTTTCACTGTAGTTCGAACAATCAGGTTGGCAAATGGGGGTAGGTTCTAGCGGAAGAAATGATTTCGCATGTGTGCAGATATGATTCCAGCGAATGTTAGTTCTTTGAACCTTCAAATAACACATCTGGGACCACAGACTCAATCAGGTCTTAATAGATAACAGCATCTGTTTACACAGCAAATTAGCAATCTGAAACCGTGATCCAGAAGACAGCTCGCCCTCTGCTCATCTGCGTCTAGGGAGCACCAGCAGGTGACTTGGTTTTAGGACGATCGCATGGACAAGGTTTAGGTCACCTGTCACATATCTGTAACGAAATGCGAATAAACCTCATCTTATTGGCTTTCTTCAGCACGTTTTATTCCTGGACACTATGATTCTCTTTATGGCATGTCTGATAAGAATGGGAATGCCGCCATTTTGTACGTTGTTTTTCAGATGACGACGGATTACACGGCGAAACACAGTTGAGTAAAAGTCGGATTCAATGATTTAAATTAAAGTCGGATTCAATGATTTAAATGTCTTTGTAAGAAATTTACCGTCGCTTGCCAAATTTCAACAGTTACCGTGACGTTTCGGTATCACAAAGAGTTAGCTCAAATCAATTTAGCTTTTGTGCACGGATTTTAACCTGTCCATCTTGCCTCTCAAGTGGCTGTCGATGTCCAAACGATCAAGATAGTTTGGATAACACACACACGCATTCCGTTCGCATACCGCAGGGGAGAATTATATACCATTAGTGCATAGTAGCACTTGTGGTCTCAGGGTGACGTTTGATTTGAGAACAACTACGTGTGGGACGTTACAGGAAGCGGAAACGTTGATCGTGTAACTCTCCACTCCTCTGTAAGCTTGACCCAAATCCGATTAGATAATTATCTCATCAACTCGACAACGATTGGTCATGACCTCCACGCTTGGCATCCCATAGCGAAGCAGAGTGATGGGAACTATCTGCAGGACTGCATGAAACTTCTTTGATTACGTCACTGCTAATCTGTATCAGCAGGTGAAACCTGGAGATAACAAGTGATCAACAGGTTTGCGACAAATATTCATCGCGGAAGTTATGCTACTCCCTGGTATTAGCTTAAAGGTCTATCATCTTAACTCGGGAGAATCACTCAGTACGCCGTTCTTCATTCGAAGAGCCACTAAAATCACCAAAATCAGTTAATTGTCTGCGGGATGCGCAATAATTGGCAAGCTTTTTCACGCCGACTCTCACAGTTGCTTTCCACTTATAACAATGGAATTCGGGGAATGTTCACAGAGTTAGCCATAGATTTGCTGGTCAGTCGCTCAAAGTTTTGTTTATCTGCATCTACGTATATTCCTCTCGAACAAACTGGAGTCTCAACGTCTATAAATTTGACAGTATCAAGGATTTGTGGGATTTTGCACTTCCTCCCCTATACACTGTATATATGCAATAGGTTTATTCTGGGTCTTTGAGCAAGCTTTGTTTGATTTAACTGTTTGATTTAACAACTAATATTCCCATAAGCTAGACCTTAACCGGCACTCGAACGTTTGTTTCTGTCTCCACTATTCATTCCTTTGTTTGGATTAGGGATGCTTAATTCGAACGCGCATGATAAATCAACGGATGATTTTGAATATGAAATATGAAACAATTGGTTCCTTCGAGCAGTTTGAACAAAGCAGATAGAACGTGTAAACTGGTAGATGCAAACATTTCTTATTGTCCCATCAGTACCAGACTTACAATTACATAGGTGGGCTTTTTTAAAACAATCGATTTGAAGGGTGGATAATCAATAAGCTAGTTAGGATAAGACATTGAGTCCAGGGAAGGATCAGGTTCACGAAAAGTTGTTGCTGAACACACAGAGCTGGTTTGAGTCGATTAATTGCAACTGCTTCAGCACACCGTAAGAATCTCGAGTTGGAATGGCGCAACATGATTTTGAATACACAAGATGGATCAGTAGCACGGTCTGGATGGGCAAAAGCAAAAGATTATACGTGGATTTATACATCGATATCGAGTGTGATTCTACGAATTCAGTACTAAACAATTTAAATGTGCGGTAACTTACAGCCAGGTTTACGAACGCATACAACAGTGCAGCGGAAACATGACGAATAGTTCGGTTAACTCCAGCGGTAAAATATGTAATGGGTTACAGTTACTCATATAATCAAATGTAGTATACTATTTTGGGGATAGGAATATTAGTATGCAGCTCTACTGCTTACGTTCGATATAGTGGTTATGGAAATGAAATTAATTTTCGCATATGAATCAGTTAGGAGGAAGAACACATGATGCAGGCAGACGAATCACGCTAAATTCAGAGATGAAAGTATGTTACTGTACACTTGTGAGTAGAATAAAGTTAAACATGAAATTCACACTGACTACATCTGGACTTCTGCTTGGTGGCGTATTGCCAATGCTGATCCATGTTCAGTGGGTGATTAAACGTCTCTACGCTATCGCAGTGAGTTAACGTATTACTCCCTCCATGTTCAAAAGACAGCGACATTTGACTCGAATTTGGAAATATGCACTCTAGTTTGTTAAAATACTGAAATCATATGAGCCACGTACTTTTCCTAATAAGAAGAGGTGTAATAGCCTTTATAACCCCAACCTGAACCTCATTCAAAATGGTGTGGTCATTGACTTGCAGTTTTGTAGTGGAAGGTGGTGACATTCTCCACGACACATTGTAGACGACCAGATCGGTGATGTTATGAACTACGAGAGGTAATGCGAAGCTATCAGCTATGTGAAATACTTGCTGGCTTGCCTTCAGAGAATCTGGAATAAATTCTTAAGGAGGAAGTGAACAGACCAGAGTTGGCTCCCAGTAGGAGTGATCACCATTTCCAGCAGTAGTTATAACGGTAATAGTAATCGTAGGGACAGGCAACTGTTGTCCCTCATGTCATTCGTATTTGAAATCCTCGTGATGTATGTTGTAGATGGTTCCAACCGATAAAAGTGACTTAACATACCAAGCAATTTTCAGAGTGAGGCTGCCGTAGGATGAGACATTAACGAGAGACCACTCTACTGTTTGTATTAGAACTATTTTACTGATCCGTTCCAGACGGCAAATAAACGACTTAGACTATATGTGCCAGCGGGCTGCAGTGTCATTTGCGAACACAGTGCTTTCAATGGAGTAGGAGCACACTGCGTCTATTGAGTAATTGATCTGAATTCACTATACATATACAGGTCATCTAGTGGCCCCTCAAACATGATTGTGCCGATTTTTGAAATGGTGCGCAGTCGTTTCCAGTTAGACTGGCTCCCTGTTACTATGGTTATTCAATAACCGACCGCATACCAAGCAGAGCGCTTCTTTCTTCTAGCAGTAATCCTCGACTTTAATTTGTGTATGTTGCTGATGCACATGCAATCCCAGATAGGGGATTTAAGTGAACGAAGTCCGGAGTGAGAAGCAAGTGAATAGTGCCGAGAGCCACTTGCGATCTACAACATGCATTTACTATGTAGTGGAATCATCAGTTCTTGAAGTAGACAGCTTGTTTGCAGTAATTCCATTTTAAGCACGTCACTGAACTGCTTGGGCTCTGAAAGCCAGCAGCAAGCTTGTTCATTTATCTTCGAGAAAGTGTATGAAATTGATTTGCGACACCAGCAGTCCTTTCAAATTCGTAACGTGGTAAATACTTTTCAACATACCGTTCGGAATCGTTCAAAAGGGAATATATGGCATTTTTACTGTTCTGAAACTTATGAGTATTTCACTTTAATGTGTACTTTCCAGTCAGCTGCAGACAATGAAAAACAGTTCTGTAGACGGGTGAGAACATGACCTCAGATACGGCTTGTAAAACACGTTAGGTTGGAAACTGCTGGGTTATTTCTCATTTATTATAACAGCGTTTTCAGGGTTGATGCACTGCACACAACATGGCCTAGCCGCAACAAAACGTTTTTGACTGATTTGCTGCACCGTACCTCATTTGACGGGAGCGTCATCAACGTTGACGAAGGTGTCCTAGAATTCAGAATGTCCAACGGAATATGACTGGTAATCTTGAGGCTGTATCATGTACGAGCACCTGATATTATTACATATCTGCAGAATTAGCTTCTCCAAATCCGGCGTACCAGATGGTGTGTTTTGCGTCCGTTTGAACTTGATGTTCAAAGTGAACTCAAGGACTAGTTCAGAGAAACCTGTTGAACTTCCGCTCTAGTCAAAACAGCCACATAAATTGAGTATGATACCCCATACTTCCGTTCAATTTGTCTCATGAAACCCGTTGGCCAGTACTATGTTCCCAATTTTTTGTGCGATTGGCTAGCTCCTCTGGAGTGGGTGACCGCGTGACACTAATGATGTGATAATCCACTCACCAGAGGCACACCGCAGTTAGTTGACTATCTGGTTGTCAATAGAGACGTGGGAATATTGATGATCTATCCTCAAATAATGACTAGAGAAACCCAATGCATGCAGTGCATCTAAGCAAGCTGATGATTGATCTGGGGCAGGTGGGATAAAGTGCACAAGTGTGTTGCTCGCCAGTTTCGTTTACAACGTCGTGTGTGCGACCAACTTTTGTAGGTTATCACTGTGATACCCACGATGACGTTCGAAGGAATTAACCAGGATATTTTGTAGACGATGCTAAGCAAATTTGGTTACTTTGGTGAGTCATCCATTTGACACATGTTGGCATGAATATAATCGTGCGGTGATGAATCTATTGCCTACGGAAGTAAGCACTGTTTTACTTGACAGTACGGTCCCCAGATTTCGTTAAACAACGAAACATGACAACCCATATTCAAGATGCACGATGAATTGAGTTCATCTATCAACTGGTGCAACTCCGTGATCCATCCGTACAATCAGTGTCAGCCACTAACGAATGACCAAAGGTGTGCTAAGTGCAGGTAGACCAACTCGGCCAACTTTCTCCTGTCCACGCATAGCAGCGTTGGCCAAATGGACATTGGCACTGTCTTGAAGATATATATATATATCTAGATAGGGGAGAGGGAATTGTTCTCAGAATGAAGTAAATGAGTTGTGAAATGTATGCGACAGTTACACTTGGCTTCATTAATTGACACCAATATTTTCGTATTCCGCAGTCAGCAAATTGGCCTCTTGTTAAGTTACGATCGACTATCCTCTTCCTCATCAACCTGAACATATTTTCTCACAAAACCCGTTGAAATTCCACGAAGCAAATGACCATCGTGTATTCCTGAAGGGAACAGCTTCTCGACGTTATCTTCGAGTAGGCCTACAATGCAGTCACACTGCCACAGTAACTTCAGTAGACAATGACCATACGAATTACTATTGAACGTTTTGACAATGTCAGTATGTACTGATCACGCCCAGCACGACTCGCGCGAGTTGAGATAAGACACTGAAACACTCAAGTTACTGTGCAATATCTATACTCCAACGACTGAATATATTCTGAGAGTTCATACGGATATACAGAGCAGTCATCCTCAATGATGGCTAGACGGGTTGCCCAAAGATATTTACAATGTACCGAATTTTACGCCTCGTCAACCAGAAGGCAGATGGTTTCTTTGTCGTGACCACCTGGAACAGCTGGTTTTGGTTTGTTATTTGTAATTTGAAGGTCTGTTAATTCGCTTGATGCAGAATTGCAAGACTTTTTTTACCTGCCTCATAAACGTTTGGATTCCCTATTTCGGTAGCATCAATACCCATATTTTAATAGCGCGACAGTACTGGTTCGGCTTACTCGGGAATTATGCCGAAGCGGAGATTTTGACAATTGATTGGATGTTCTAAATGATTTGCTGTTTTGAATGTCATGCGAGCGGTAAGTAATGTGGATGTTAAGCAGCTGTTCGACTAAACTGATTTTACTGCACGTACATTGACTACTGTTTCAATAAAGTTATTTTCAATGATAGCACGCGTACAATCGGAGGATGTTTCGCCACAAAAACTTCATGTATCGTTTAGAAACGAGAAGACCGTCTGCCACTGTGCGTTTGATCGAATGCTCCCTAGCCGTTCAGGTGCTCAGTTCCCGATGGCTCTCCTAATTTTTTCTAGCTATAAGCCCTCTGATATTGATCCATTTGGAAGATGTCTTCTGTTGTTTTTGCCAGCAATCACCATGTTGTGAATCCCAGCTATCTTGCACTAAGCAACTATGCACGTTCGTTTCCTCTTTTCCTGCTTGCTAACAGCTGTCCTCGTGTGCACCACAAGTCTGAATAACGGTCAGTGATAACAAGTCATCTGGGTTTCAAATACAACGTGAACTACATGTGTTTTAAGGACTTAGTTTATCCATACCTCGTGATAGCTTCTAAAACCGATTCAAGTAAGCTAAATTCGTAGATTCTTCTTGTAAAACAAGATTTCGGGTAGCACAGAGATCGTGTATTGGGAAGACGAACACATGGGGTGCAGGCTACTACAACGCAACAAACAAAAACACCCATTTACAATTAACTTTGATCCAGGGACGTCAGGTTAACTACTGTTGCTAATGTCCACTGCACGTACGCAGCGAAACATCATTTAATGCCAAAATGCACTCCAAAGTATCTTCCTCTGTTTCCCTTCACATAAATTCAGCATCCAAATACATGTTCACACCTTATCGCTAAGTAGCAGTGTGAGTAGTATGGTACGATTTCTCGTCCTCACTAGAGTTAGATAGATCTTGTGCACATACAGAATGATCGTAACTACGAAATTGCATTTGCTTCGTACAACTGCAGACGAACACTTCGTTTTCAGCACTCGGCTTTGTTTGAATTAATATCTACGTTTTTCTTGTGCTCATTGATCCCTATACACTAGAATAAATTTAATCATTTTTACCTCGTTTTTTACTAAGTTCACTACGAAAGCCTTTCTACTAAATCTAGGCTTGAACCCCTCTGATTGAAGGGAATCTGAGGAGTGTAGGAAAAAACGATGTATTTAATCAATGTATAAGTGCAAACTCGAAATACATGTCCACGCGCAGTCGCGTTAGTCTGTGGTGGTTTTCAGAACAAAACGCTTTCAATTTCGCTCGGTGTTGATAGTTTCAGTAAACACGGAGTAGGTTGACCTGCTATTTCCACCCTCAGCTTCATCCTGATTCCCACTGTTCAGTTGCTGAGGCGCAGTTTCGGTATTCGCACTTTGATATGTTCACAGAGTCACTCGATTACATATTAGCCAGCCTGTCCTGTCAAGTGAATGGTGTGGTGTTCGCATTTCGCTTAGAGGTGACAAGTCAACTAAACGTGAGACTACACTGTGAGTTCAGTCATCTTTGGTCTGTTGGGAACCACACAGCTTGAAGAAGTTAAAAAGAGTGGAGTTCCGTGAACTCTCTGTCTACATAAGAAACCAGAGACAAACTGCTTCGTTTTGTTTAAAAACTGACTTGACTTTGAAGTACACACAAATGTCTTGCATGACGTGGATGTTTGTGCCAAGTGTGCTCGTCTAAGATTGTTGCTTACGGCATCTCCACTTCCGGAAAATTCTTATTGACAGAATGTAGCTTATTGTTATTGCTGAAGAATACACAGAAAAAAGTGGTGGCAGTTAAAAGCAACTAAAACAAACTCGCTAGATCAACTGTTGTTTCAGATCGAACATATCCACCCAACCCACTCGTCAGTTTCACTCTATTCTGTTGTCCATACGCAACTGCAATTAGAGTGTTTGCTGAGTACACACGTAGAAATAGTCAGTTATACCAAAAACATTGGTCAACCCTCAAGAGGGCGTCCATGGCTTTGTAGAGTTAGAAGGGATTGCTCAGGTTTATTCAACTAACACTGTAAGTCCAATTTCGGTCGATTCAACTAGTGACCCAGAAATCCAGTCAGAGTCTGACTGCGTCCGTGTCACTGGCAAACTACTAAACGTTGTGTCCTACTAATTTGTAGGTTATCATTCGTGTTGAACATTCGTGTATCGACCTTCGAATTATGTTTTCACCTGTTGCCGCGCTCAATCCGTTCACCTCAGCGACAAACATGTCTGCATGTTTCACTTATAGTCATCCTTGTGAATTTTCATCGAGTGTGAAGCCGGTAACAAGTAGCATGCTTTCGCAAGTGAGCGGTTTTTAACCTAAAACAAAGCAAAGGGTTCCTGTCTACAATGAATGAGGCGTACTGAGAATGTAAACCCTATAGTCCTTGGCAGGAACCTGCTGTTGTTTTTCATCAGAAGCTTTCTCGGGACGAGCCCATCCTAAGATGCCTGTGCGGCCACTTTCAGTTCTGTATTGGAACTCTTAACCGTGGTAGCTTGAATACCCACTAACAACTAAGGATATCTCAGTGACAATGAATGATCTTTATTGTTGGGATTGATGTGCAAACCAATCGCAGTGGTGTTCGTCTGGACTGTGTATTGTCCCATCCATTTGTGTTGTTCCCCGTTCCAATCCTGGTCCACCACCGTCATGTGTGCCTGTGTATCGACGCCCCGGACCACATCCAGTTGGAACGTTCCAAGTGGCTGCGTAGAGATGGTGACGACGCATGTGCGGCGTACGTTCGGGCGTGGAAGAGATTTCGGGCCATTGAACGTATGGACGCGCATGAGCAGTTGGGACGGCTTGTGACGTGATGGGCCACGTGAGAAGGCTAGACGACGACAACAGTGCTCAGCCCTGTGAAATCTACCGAATCCACGTCAACATTCATTACTCATGACTGACGATGTATCATGCGTGTTGTTAGTGATGTACTTGACTGTCACGAACCTCCTCTGACTACGATAGCAACAAAAACTTCTGAAACAGAATTTTGGCCCTGCACTCCCAAAACGATTTTTTATTAGTGTACATTTTGGAAGATTCTTGACCGCATTTGGTTGTATCTAACACTGCGATAAATCACGTGACCCACAAAGCAGGTAAGGGAAATCAAAGAAACTGTTGAAAATATGCTCATAGTTATTTTAAACTTCTCCGCCCATTGTCTGTGGTCACAGTGCCCGGCGCACACGAAATTTAGTAACCATGAATAGCAATGCAAAGTAAATTACGATGTCTTGTTACGTTAATTTCAGTTCGACGACTTCCTAACTCCAGTGAGATTAACTTCTCGGAAATGTGCTGAAATTACAATGGCAAAATACTGAAGAAACGAAAAATTAGAGTTAAACGTACTTGTGGCGTTCGCAGACCTCGGTTTTTCGTACCATCTCAGTTAATGCCACAATCGCCCTTAGTTCAACTCGATTTGAATTCAAGTTGAGTTGGATGAGCGAACGGTTTGTGTACAAATCCTGGCAGAGACTCTCGGTTCCACGAAGCGCAAATCCGTTCCACGAAAGGTCTAAGTAGTTTAACTCTATGTTCGTCTACAGAAAACGAAACTGTTGCGATTCAGGCGATATGAAACTTTTGATAAACGGAGATATAGTCAAGTCTGGCATGTGAATTGCTGAGTGTTCAGTTGGGGAAACATAGTGTAAACTGGGGTGCTAGTGGGATGCACACAGTTACCTATAATGACGCGTTTAGATCCGATTAGCTAACGCGGCTACAGTCAACTCAATCCTTAGTTTGTCATTAGTCATAAAGCCATGCGCTTTCCCATGAGATTGATGATCATGCAACCACATTCCGTAGCTGAATAACTTGGTCTTCTAGCTCAACCTTTGCCCGAGAAACCATGCAAGTGTTCTTTCTGTGCAGTGGACTTATCTCACAAGGATTGCAGCCACAGTTTTAACCAGTGACATTCCCAAGGAAAGTTCACGGTTTGGAATGACCACTAACTTCAACACCACAGTCATCTTACTGCAAGTAATGACAAAAAATGATCTTCATTCAACGTGCCGAAACCTGGGTGACGATAGGCTCTACTGATACATAGGAACAATCGCACCCAAGAAAAAAGTACCGTATGTGGATGCACACTGTGTATTACATTAAGCCTGTTTTCGCAACACGGGCTCTCGTCCCAGAAAGCTCCAAAATTATTGCGGGTTTATTATCCGCTAAGTAATTCTTACCATCGAGATATTAGGTACATCACTTGAAAATCTGCTAGTAATAACTCAAAATGACTCGGTTCGGCGCAGCTTTAACAACCGAATAGCTCTGGTTTGTTAAAGGTTGTCGGCGAGAAAACATTGCTACGACCAGAATTTGAACTCCCATCCACGTTCTACTGAGCCAGACTTGCTGTTCACGCTGTCGTTCACTTCAAATGATGCACCAATCAAGCATAATGTGCGCGCTCTATAACATTCGCTTATGAATTTTTTCTGGTGGGACCTTATATGTCGCTGATTTGGTCTAGCGAAATTTCCTGCGTTTCCGCAGTGTCTCATCTGGTAAATGGCAGCATGCCCATGGTCCTGTATACTAACCCCATTTGAATGAGTCTTTTTTCCAAAAACATGGGATGCTCGGCGTTTTCGAACATTACCTGCTATTCAGAGACCAAACCCAAAGAGTTCATTTGGTGGCTGACATCTCAAAAAGAACAGCGATTGTATTTATCCACCATTATCAACTCAATTGTTGATGAGGTTTTTCCCAACTTGTCAGTTGTGCTAAATCGTAAGTGAATGTTACGAGCTGGATATAAAGATTAATGCGGTGCTGTTTATCTCCAAGTCACGTATCAAACCATTTTGGATTTTCATTAAGTTTGCGGCCGAAATGAGTTTTAAAAGCGCTAAGAATTAATGGAAAATCAGAAAACCCTCATGGTATTGAAAACATACCAGCGGTCTCTGTTAATGACCATGTAACCGAATTTCAATTCCATTTCTTTATGCTTAATGTTGTTTGAGGAAGAAAGGCATTTGAGAGGATGGAAAGTCAATCAATCACACAAGAACATATGGTAAACAATGTCAGCTTAGCATTATGTTATTCATCCACCAGTGAACCGACTGGTCAGCTTTTGAATTATCTCACTGTTTGTATTGTTGCCGGCTTTCATTCGTTCGTTAATCAACAATCTTACGAAATAAAAAAATACCGTAATCATATATTCTTTTCTTCAGCTGGTTTTAAAATCACATCACATAGTGAACCCATGGCCTCTATCTTAACAGCACACTAACAATGGAAATATCTTACACACTCACATATCCTTCCTCGCTAACCAGTACTAGTTGTGTTATCATATATGCTGTACTACACAGATATTATTTGAAATTGTTTACTTCACACACTGATTGCTTAGCCTGTATTAATCAGAA
>QNGE01008777.1:0-15297 GCA_008508345.1 Paragonimus westermani | reverse complement strand
ATATATATATATATATATATATATATATATATATATGCACAGTGGACAACCATTTGGGAGTAACGTTAAATTGCTACCACATGCCCCAAAAGACCATGCGATTTAATTCTTCTATATTTCCGTCTTTGCCTCCTTATAACCGTCAAGTGTGGCATATTTCTAAAATGCTCAAGATTTCTCTGATTACCCCATTGATGTAGCGTGGGTATCTAGTTTTGTTTCTGTCCTAAGTGCTATTCAATTTCCCAAATTTTACTTCGTTCAATTTCCCCCCATCCTTTTATCATTGTGTTGTTTCATCATTTCTCCGTTATCCCAGTATGCGAGTGAAGAAGCCTCCCTTAATATTGGCTCTGCATCTAAAGCGCTTCAAATATTCTGAGGAAATGAACAGTTTCACGAAATTGTCTTGTCGTGTTGTATTCCCTACGGAACTTCGGCTTCCAAATACGGTAAGCGTTCAGCGTTTCCAAGCCTTTACCACCCGAACTTCAAATAACAAGTTGATTCTTCACTATGTAACTGCTTTCATTCATAGATCCGTATTTCATAGCGGGTTCCGTAGTTCTTATTGCACTCCACTGCTGTCCTTGTACAAACCCCCTGTTCCTGTCCACGGAGTCTCCAGTCAGTTGGTCATTGTTTAAAGTGAATGTGATGCGACTCGTTTTTTACGGTTTGTTACTGCTGCAGACCCAGATGAATCGTTCAGTATATAACCATACACCTTCCAGCAAATTGTTGAGATAGGTAAGTGGGTGGGAAAGTACCGGCCTAGAGAAAACCTGGTGAGTTTTACTCTGTTCAAGTCATAAATACGCGGTCTGGGTGCCTGAGCCATTCAAAGCTGAAAATGATGATGATAAACCAGCAAATTGGTTGTTTTAAATTGAACGTCACTCGCACCCCGTCGTAATTTTCGCGTGCGTCACACACGGGCGAAAATGGTTATATTTCGACGGTGCCTGTTGTGAGGTGAATCGCACAGTGATCACCATACTTGTTGCATAAAAATCTGATTGGTGTTCAGCTTCTCGTGGTAACAGGGTTGTGCATTACTGATGAGCTCTGGAAGAAGCAAGTTCAAGTGTAATGCTTATTTTCGAAGGTGGCTGACTGGATATTGTACCTGAATGTGAAAGTTGCGACCAACTGTGACCGATGTTCGATCAACATCAGTCAAACTCTTCTGATGTTAGTGTAGCCAACACATCAGTCGGCAAATCTAAGGGTTGTACTATTTCTGCTTGAAGAGTCATGGGGCCATCGATTGGAGCTAGCAAAGTGGTCACTGTCGTATCTCTAGGCTATCGGATAATCTGGACTTTACTTACAGTCGAATGTAACTTGATATTTGCACATGGAAATTCAGTCGTGGCTTATGTGAGGTGGCTTATGTGGTAGTCATCATGGTTGTCTCCTAAACTGTACCCACAGTGCACAACTTTTTCTTGGCAAGGATATGCATGCATATGTTTGACTCCACAGAGGCTGCATAAGGCGGCAGCCGTGCCAGACTTAGTATAAATAAAAGTGACGATTATGTGAAATAAACGGAAAAGATGTGGAGAAAAGGAGAAAAAAATAATCTCGTAGCGCGACTACCACTAACGCCTCACCACGTCAGACGGCGTCTTTAGCCACAAGTGTTCGCTGTCTTTTGAACTCCAACCAGAAAGCTGTGAATGTTATACCGAAACAGTTTGCAACTTTAATGAACTCATGCCCTGAACACAAGTGGTCACCTGTCTACTGCTTCCATTTTAACCCTTTGCTTGCAAACGGGACGGCGTAGCGAGCGGTCAGTTGGCATTTGTAAGATGTCTAAGCGAACAAAGCCTGTGAGACGAGGCCAGTCGTCGACAGAGTTTGTGTCTTCCGAAGATACGTCGTGGTGTACGACCGTTAATGCTTCTGATATATTGATGGTGGGAAACGGACACTGTAAACGTTGTCCTAGTGAAAAAACCAGGTTTTATATCCCTACATTATGATTGCTCGTGGCAATACATCCTCGGTCTTCAGTTGAAAAACTGAAGGTATGCTGTTGCAATGAGTGGCACTATTTGACAAGTGTAATGTGAGCTTTGGATACGTTATTTATGGGCTCATGGGGCATTCCGCGAACGCCGGCACAGCTTCTGAAGTACCTGAACTTCTGGACTATCTCTTACGACTCACTTTCAAAGATGAGAACAAGTGCCAGAATCATGCCAAGCTGAAGAATTGAAGCCTCTGATCCGTCTGACACGCCCGGGCCCACTCGCGAACTCTCACAAATTAGAGCATTGTCGTTTGTATACTCTGAATCTTGTAGCTTAGTGCCAGAGAAGATTTTCACGCAGTCGCGTTCACAGCCTGTCAAAGCTCCCTCCAAGATATTGTCTACTACGAAATTGACTTGGAAGTGGGAGGGTAGAAAACTTTATCGCGCCCTGCTTACTATGCTGTGGGTCGTCAAAAGCTTCCATAAACGATTACTCGGTCCGAGTTCTGATAGCAGATTGTTTTCAGGATGCCGATGTACTTACTGGGCACACTCATCCTTGGTAGATGGTCTCAGGGTACACTTTTGTTAACTGAGTCAAAGGGACTTCCGGTACCCATAAAGACAACAGTTATCGGTCTCCCAAGTGATTGACAGAATCCAGCTAACCAACGGAGTGTGAAAGTGTGATCAATGTATTCACGACCAGGACGACGCCCAGCCAGTTCCTCTGATGTAGATTGTTCACGCGTTACGTTCGGCATAGTGATCAGCTTCTAAGCAGGCTGATCTCTGGATGATTTGCATACGGAGCGTGTAGCCTTTTTTAACAAAAAAAAATTGATGTTAATCAAACCCTAGTCATTTAAAACGCCTTCACTCACCCGGAGCCTCTCAAACAACTCTGCCAGCTATTTGACTGAAGCTAGGCCCCCATCTATAAAAAGGGTTGCAGGGAGTTTGCTTGAGTCGAGTGGCTTTTGACGTTTTAAAAGCTTGAACCCATTTGGTACTTTTATTTTCGAGAGCAGAGAAAAGCCACCAGGTTAGTAGGTACAAGAAACACCGAAGAGCACAGTTAACGGCTCGGGTGGCCGGTTAGAATCGCTTATCCCAATGACCTGTGCGTTGTCGCAGGTTATGGTTAGTCTCTCCATTAGCCTTGTGGGTTACCTCGCCCACACTGCTTCCTGCTGCCTATCCTCCTGATAGGATGGAAATGCTTTTGGGAGTTCTTGGCAGCAGCAGCTTGTTCCATTTCGATTGTATGTTGTCTACCAGGTCTTACGGTCCTCTCTTAGTTGCCGCCGGAGTTCCAGCTCTTTAAAACTGAGTTATATGCGTTTCCGGATGGAGTATTCCGGCAAACGTCCGGAAGTTTAAGTGGTTGCATAGAAACCTAGCGATTGACAGAAAATCGAGCAGTAGTACCACATGAGACAATACCTCACATACGTCGTGTGTTTGTCTACACAAGCGTACATTGGAATTTCTCGGTGGCCGACGATCGACGGGGATTGATAGTGTAATGCTGCTCTAGAACCCTGAACCTGTATTTCATCAAGGTAAGGGGTATAGATAACAGAGGTTTCCAACGTTCGTGCGAGAGCTATCTGTTGTATTATCTGTAAAAGTGTTCTAACATTGAAACTGGCAAGTTTAGGTTGTGTCAGGGGGACAAGCAAAAGCGTGTCAGTCGAACAGTTCTCTCACCTTGGCGTTTGTCGCAGCGGCCACAATTTATGCCGCTAACAGAAAATGAGGCAGGCCTCTGATATATGTTCGAAGGCAGACTTGAATGTTCTCAGGGAAAAATCCTTTAACAAGCGAGATAAAAATGAGACATTGTGTTTGTGCCTTGTGTGCCACAATACAGGCCGGCTGCTGATACTCCGGCTGGAAAGTTACGATAGAAACGGGACGAATTTCATAGTTAGTGATGAGTTTATAGTTGTTATGCGTGCAAGTACTTCCCGCTTGTCTAGGCCGAAGAAGGGGATTAATTTAAGGGCCACACCTGGAGCCTTTGGCTCGAAGGAAACTCCATTCTCCAAGTAGCGGAGCAAGGTACGAAGTTCACTGTCCATTGGGAATCAGTTCCTACGCCCTTCAAATAGGATTCCTCCATTCAGATTGTCGAATGCACGAGGTTGCGTCGGAAACAGTCGATTAGCCAGAAGCTTCCTGATGGAGAATTTATCCAGTTTTGTGAATGTCCCCTACCAGGGAACCTAACAACCGTAAGTCCATGATACATTGCACTACTATCGCTCATTTCCCGTAACTGCTTATTTCGCGATCAACTTCCACGTTGCAGACCATTGCCCTGTCTGCAACCTGGTTTAACGCCCGTTAGCATTGAGCTAGCTATCCCGGCTTCCAGGGATACCCTGAGATCCAGCGAACCCAAACAAGACCGAAACGGGAATCTAGTGCTTCTATTCGAACCCAGCTTGCTGCAAATTCTTTGTGAATGCGAAAGTTGCAATTAACTATGGGTGATGTTCAACTTTTATCAACTAGAATCCCCATACTTTGCATGAACTATGAATTTCATGTTCACTTGAATAGTTTTTCCCGCCTCAGCATGGAATTCTAGATCGTGGGTGCACAGTAATAGAAAAATGGGATGAAATGAATCACTACATTTTTAGTAGGTGATTTTGTTGGGTTTGTCTTGCCATATCGTAACTGATACTCAGTTGACAGTCGGTTTGAAATACTTGGTCGAGACGTTCGTTTAAATGGTTGATGGTCTACGACACAGCACTGTGTATTCAGCTTTTGTTCGACTGCTCAAAGTAATTCATAGTGTCAATTTCACTAACGGTTATTTTCAGCCATTCTTACGAGAATTTTACGTTTACAATGGTCCGCCTACATTGAACACTACTTAGGGGGAAGAAGAGCAATCGCTTGACGAAGATGAAGGTTTCAAAAATGCGCCACCAGTCTGGCTCTTATTCACTCTCCATGTGGGAAATGTCTGTTGTGTGTCTTCAATTGCATGGCTGTCAAGTGTTTGCCGCCCCATGGTCGCTTTTCGATAACTGCGGTACAGCAAAACGGCACAGTCAGTGTTGGTTCATCGCTGAGTGATGAGTTCGTTGACTGTGTTTGCCCTTCTCCATTGTTCACGTTAAAAGGAGTTGTGTGTGGCGGTTATTCGTTGGCATTAGTGTCTAATGCATACAAAGCTTGTGTGTACGCCTGTTCTTGTAATTACCATCGTTTCCTTTTTATCGGGAAGTAATTGGGGTGATTCTTGTTTGAACTACGACCTTCTGTGTGAGGTCACACATTGTAGTGTAAGCATGTTAGCACAAAGCACTCGAATCTGGGGAAACGCTATGGTAGCAGTCGTTCTACTGGGTTCCGATTTAAAATGTCAGTTACAACAAGAGTTAGTTAGTTACGTCCCATTTCTGTATGTTTTTTATGGAATTAGAATCGCTTCTTGTACTAGTGGCTGTTACTTACAGATGGTTCTTATGAGCAGTAAAGAGTCACTTTAATACCTTATTCGCACATATCTTGCGTAGTTGTGGGCCCTTGATTCGCACGACCGAAAGTAGCTGGTTGGAAAGTTTCTATGTGAGTTTTTCTGGAATATGGTGCCAACACATACTAAATCGGACAGAACAATGTGAAAAAAACCTGAAAGTCACGCTCTTCCAGTGCGAGGAGTTTGTACTATGTGTACTGTGTTTAATTTGACAGCCTCCTACAAAGCATCTGTGCTTCATATGTTTTGACTGCACTGGCATATGTGGCGTAATTCCGCCTCTATCTCATTCACAATTGCTGAAGCGTGTCGTACAGTGTTTTCGCGTTTTGCCCAGGATTCTCTCTACTACATTATCTTTTGTGATTTGATACCCTTTCCAGTCTGGTGGAGCGTCCGATCACAATTGGTTGTACAAACTCATCGCGGTAGTCGTGCACTCTGGATCCGGACCCAATCGTGGTCATTACGTCACTTTGGTGAAATCTCACGATTTGTGGCTCCTGTTTGATGACGAAGTTGTAGATGTAAGTGTCTTTGTTTTACACTTTACACCTTGTTTTACACTACTTTGCACATGTTACTCATAATGCCTGTCCGATAAGTCGACAGATAATTTCCAGTGAAACGTGTAATACTCTGGGGTTTCTGAACGAAATGGCTTTTTGAATCACATCATGGAGTCTGTCTCTTTCCACTAATCGTCTCTTTTCTTTATCGTACCTATTTGGTAGAATGTTCTGACATGTTATGTGGAAGTATGTCAACTTGCTTTCTGATATCTGTTGAAGCTACACTGTCTACGTTTGTTGGACTAGAGTATCCCCTATGTCAGGCGACAGCTTACCATGCTTTCTACGGAAGGTGACAACAGTGCAATCAGGTACTAAGTTAGTAGTGATGAGTCTCATTCGAGCGTTTAGATGCACACGTATGTGAGACGATATCATTCACTGACATTCTCTAGTTTTTCTCGTCTTCTTTCGTAGTGATATTTTTTACTCTTCTGTATAGCCTATCCTGAACACTACAGATGTGGCCACCTTCAATCAGTACATGCACTTACGCCTTTCATGATCAGCTGAGCTAATTGGTGCAAAATCTCACAGCTGCAAGAAGTTTAATTCCTATTTTCACCGTCGAAGTGAAGAAGTCCTTCCCGTCTGAAGTTTGTTCACACTACCGTGACTTCTGCTTACCAAAACGTCGGCTGTTACTTTGTACCTCGTTGTTTCATCGAATAATTTGTATTAACCCGCCTTTTGAACAAAGTGGCGATAGTTGCTTCCACAGTTCATAGATTTGAACGTTGTTTGGTATTCCATCACCATTGGCTTGTATACGGTCAGCCTTGATAAACGCTGTACGTGCTCAGGGCCTGAACACTCTACTGTCAGTGTGGTAAGCAACTTTCGCATTGTTGGCGTTTCTTGATGTCTGGGGTAAGAGTAGAGGCCACGACCATAGGTGCAGTATGTTTCCTGAAAGCTCTATCTATCCGCTTTCCTACAACTTAGTGTGATTGTGTTGTGCGGTTCATCCATTTCTAATGGAGCTACATGTACGTTGTTAGTATCACAATAATACTAATGGAGTACTGCTTCAGCGGTATTTGGTGAGCAGCAGGCGTTTCTGGAAACTATCTTATTATGTTTGTGACTGATGCGCGTGGTTTGGGACAGGGCAGCCAGGAACGCTCACTAACACGAATCAGGTGTATACGTAAAATGTCTCACCATTACCCACATTTGCCGCACTTTTAAGTACGTGAATTGACGGCGTATTCAGATTGGATAAAACACTTCGGTTTTGTTTACTTCCCGACACTGATCGTTCACGTGATGTTTGACGTCATTTCAGCCGTTCGGCTAGTTGTCATTTCTCACTAGGTCTGTCTCACAAAAATTCCACCGTGACTGACTTGCTCAGTGATAGAGAACGAAATTTTAGCTATTGATTAGACTAATGTGAACTGATGAGTGAGGATTTCATCTCAGTAAATTGGTTGACTTAACACACCGGTGGAAATTTCACCGTCACCTATTCATGGGTATCCCCATTATACAGTATGACGTTGATCCGTGCTATGTATGGTCAGTTGTTTGATCAGCTAGAAGTAATGAGCTGGTCTTTCTTCAGTACGCCGTTATTGTCCAACCAAATTGGCCGGATGCCAAAAACCGATAATACCACAGCCAACCGGTGTAATCTGGTGAAACAATACAAGTCTCATTGTACTTTCAACTCTCCTGAACTTACTCGATCCCGTGCCCTCAATTCCATAGAAAGTCCTCTTCTTTTGTTTGGTTCAAATGCTTCTCGAGACCACGGAACTGCGACCATTTTAACACCTGGCGTAGAAGCCTTCAAAGATTGAACACTGTTTAAGTGAGGATTATACCACGAAGCCCGATAGGATGTGAAAAAAGTCGGTACGTCAGTCTTCACTGAAACTGTGCCACTTGTGGCAATCAACAAATACCACCAAACTGTGTGAACAATGTTGAACAGTGGAATCGCAATAACGATGCAGGCAAATGTCGTTGTGAGTAAAATAATGTCAATTACGATTATATGCGAACAGATGTCGGTTAAGTGCTATGCGTGCAGATCGGATTGGGCGCTCGTTTGCTTTGAAAGAAACTATAACTTTCAATCAGCTCATCCAGTCGTTTAACAACAGGCCCAAATGTAATATCAAGATAGTTAAATTGCTGCGAGTGTAACAGGTGGTTTTTGAACTAAACACGATCTCTGGATTACCGATCTAATGCATTTTCACTGTTCCAACAATGACGTATTCTCGCTGACTCATCCTGTTTGCGTGTACCTGAACTTACTTGATTCAAATGGCGGATTTGGCGGAACATCACGTCGCTCTCTTTATGTCCAATCTGTTGAACAAAGTACACTATCATAGTTGCACACTGAAGCGACGCTACCTGGTACCAATTTTCTTAGGGGGGGACACGTAGTTAAGGCGTATCCACGATGAGACCTAGCAATCGATCGATCGAACTTATGTGCGCGATGAGTGAGTGGCCAGCAGTGTCATCTTTCTCAGATCATTATACGAACTGTGTACATGATAAAGTGTCGCGATTCTGTGGATTTCAATTTGCTCGTCGTTGCGATTGATAACTGAGTTCGGCACCAATGAATTCTACCGGTGTATTTCAACGTATGTTGCAAAACTTGACAGAAGGACTTTCATTAACAGGCTAGTGGATCGTGTTTTTTGTCCCACTCTCGCGATATTAATTAATCCCTTATCAGTGTTTGTCGATTTTGTGTTTTTTGCAACAGATCGGATTTGGGCCTGACTTGTATACATTAACGATATGTAAAGAAAAATGTAATAATTTTTTTCCTCAACAACGCTTCAACGAGTTTTCTGTCCAACAGGTGATTTTTAACTGGCCATTAACCATCACATAATATTTAAGGTAATTTTTTCGTTGTTTCTTTAAGGGTTTTCTGATTTACTTTCATTTAGTTGCTCATTCCATTATCCACTAGAAAATTTGCTCCGTCAACCTGGAAGACTTTTTTGGGCAATCGACCGCTTGGGCCGCCAAGTCCTCCTACACAGCTTACATTCTATTCTATGAGGCCTCGAACGTTGCATCGTCATCGGTGACGCCAGTCACTTCATAACCCATGGTCGTTCGCCCATCTCATTCGTAACTTCTGTGAACAACCCTTCCTGGGGCAATACGAACACAGCTTCGTTTCCCAGGGCGTCCTTATTGGCAAACCAGCACATCCGCTCTCCGTTGTGGGTCAATTCAACATTAGACAGCTCTTCGTACGAGACCGGCTGTTATCCGTTATCTATCGTTCCAAGCGCCAAACCTTATGCTAACTTGGCTCTAATAACTTGTCCGGTTAACTTATTACCCAGTTCTGTTGTTCAGACGCTCCGACCCTGTCCATATTGTGTACAAACAACTTATTTGTCGGTCACCATTTTGCTACCAGGCTCCCCCTTGCGCTCGTCACTTTCAGTTCCCGTGATCGTGCAAGAGATTTTTACTTGATCTCACCCGTTTGCATCCGAGTGGAAATCGTCTCTGTAAATAATGCCCTCCAATCACCCGATTCCGTCGGTACTCTCATGAACGCGAGAGGGCGGGCGCGCGCGCACACACACACACTTATACAGTCCGGTGAACAATCGGATAGAGTCCAATCACACACGCAAACAGATGTCAGTTCAGTTATCTGTGATCATACTCATTACGAGACTGCAAACTCACACCGACCACTCTGTTAATATGTTATTGTGATTCTCACTGTCTTTGGATAATAAAAGCTTATCTTATATCCCGGAATTTGATATACGCGGTGGTTTCCGCTTTCTAATGTATTTCGTTGGCAAACTTGTCTGAAAATACTGCCCTCTTCTTGCTTAGCGTTCGACCACGTTAGATTTCGGATGGGTTGAACATAGCGAAATAGGTGTATCTCTCCTGACATCCAGTAACTAATGGCTTGCCGTCGGGAAACTGTGGATTAGGCAAAGTGAATTGCATTCGTCGCCCAGGTTAGGGGTACAGCGGCATGAATATAATCACCGTATAACTGAAGTGTTTTTGATCTACAGATAATTGGGGAACGAGCTAGTGAAGATCACCAGTATACCGTCTTGCTTTCATTTGTTTGTAATGTACAATCACCCTGATGTTTAATGCCTGCGTTTGGATTGAATTGTGAGTTCACCCGTGTATTTTCTCCGTTTCTTTGGTCTAGTTTTCGATGATCACGTAACAATAGTGATCATTAGTGGATTGTAGACCATGGTGACGACATCGCTGTCGTGCTTTAGTAACGTATGCAGTCATGGTTCTCCCTAACCAATCAAATGCCTGAATGTTCGCCACCGCAATTGTTGTACTTCGATCATCACACTTTTGATGCATACTGGGCAGTGATCCTATTGAAGGTTGTCTGTTAGGTTGCACCGTGAGCGACATTTCTAGGCTTGTTAACGGCTTCAAATGTCTCGCTTTTTCACAGGAGGTATGTTAAAAAGCGTTCCAAATCGACTCCACACTGCCAGCCGATCCATACACATACACTGCTTTGTTACCAGTGCGTTGCGCTCCGTGAGAGTATGTGGTTCAACGTATCCCAGTGTGGTTCTGCATTCCTTTTATAACGGAAGTGGATGCCGACATTTTGTCAGTTTAAACTGCAATGCTTAGAGTCCGGACCATGTTGCTCAATGTGTGGCAGTCAACCATGTTGGCGAAACTTCTGAATGCAATTTGATAACTATGAATTACTGTTGTATCCTGCAAGCCAAGATGGCAATTGGTGTGTTGTAACGAGTAGACTAAATCCGCGCAATTATCACAGGCAAGCGTGGGTGCGACGTGGAAGCGAAAGAGTGAAACAACATACCCACTGAGCCTCTCAGCTAACTGACACCACATGATTGGCCAGTAACAAACGAACAACGCGCATATGCGGCAGGTCGAGCAGTTGATTATTGCTCGGATGGACAACACGCACGCTCGTCGGTCCAGAAGAGTGAGTGGAACCTCAGAGCACAAAGGTGGGAAGGGCATAACACCACATCCCATTGATAAGTTGACAACCAATTTGAGTCAACGATCAACAGGGATGCGTCCAATTCTTTCTTTGAACGAACTTTCATACCGCTATGAAGGATGGGGTGATGTTTGTGAACCCGCCAATGTGCATTCAAGGTTGAATCGGAATCAGAGTGCACACCGTGGAGTATCGACGTTTGAAGTATCATGTATGGTAGTGTCCGCACATGCATGTTTAGGACGTAACTGACCGTCTACAAATTGGAGTACAATGTTTGGGGTATAAAAACTACGCCATAAAGAATACGCTCGTTATGCATTTAGGGTTTGGAACAAATTTGGGCACAGATGTGGTAGGGCGGGTAGTTGGTTAATGCCTGGGTGGACAGCACACATGCACTGTGACTCGAACGTCACAACGATTGTGTAGTTTTTTCAAGTGAGGTTTGTTGAAAAGATTAATGTGCATAAGTATGCACATCAGGCTATGCCGCCTGATAATCCACGTGTCAATACGATTTTGACTTATTTTCCAGTGCCCACTCTGAATGTAACTTCCTATTTTTGTTCTCATCAGACAAAGTTGGTGTGAACGCGACTTCAACCATTAAAATCTCGCATTGTTCGTTAAGTCCTCAGCCATCCGTGCTTTGAGCATCGATTGTATAAGATCGATTGTTTGATGATATGACATTGTGCCTCCTTCACGTCACCCATCTTAATAAGTACAGTTGTACCTTTCACACTGACAATCCACAGCCGTCAGACGATTCCCGACTCTTGGTTTGGAATGTTGCCACGGTGAGTGACACTGTGAGAACATTTAACACCAATCTGTGGGAACATTTTGTCTGACTGACACATTGTTTAGATTGATAATGATATGTAGCTGCACCACCTTACTTCACAAATTTTTTTCCCCTGCTACAGGCCAAATATTGACCGTCTTTTCGAGTACTGCCTGTTGCCCTCACATATTGCCATCTGGCGATTTCAGCCGTGGTCTGTGTTATTTTCTGTACTTCTGCGATAGACCATACCTCGTTCTCCACGCATGTGTTTTGTGCTTCTCTTCTTTGGTACAGCACCACGTCGAACATACATTTTTTTCAAGCCTGTCTTTGTAGGCCGATTGGTACGTCATTGTTTGAATAAAAAGTTTCGGTTTCCTGAACTTTTTAACTAGATAGATATCGCGTTATCTTGCAATCGGAGACGTGAGAAACGTAAGCGAAACAAGCGGACGTAGCAGAGCCATTATATTTGGACTTAATACCGTTCTCGGGTAGATGTGTCACGATCAGGAGAATTCGTGAGATTTGAATGCACGCCAGGAGTCCATGACGTGTTTGAATGCTAACGGGAAATCACAGACAATAGTGACTGTCGTAGACTGTACGACGCTTCCCTTGGCCCGTGCGACGATGGGTCAGGGTGGTGTGGTCTGGTGAGCTACGGTGTGAACTTCAAACATGAATTACTGCTGATTGGCGTATACAATCTGTTTTGTACCTGTAGTACAAGACAATGGCGGGTCTATTTGTTTGGATTAACAAATAGAACAGCCCGGTAATCCTCACGGCAAATGATGAGGTCAATCACAATGTGTTGCAAAACCGTGTGTTACTCAAAGCTGACAGTTTCCAACCATCTCAGAGTAGCAAGATGGCGCCACACACCTACCAATGAGTTACGTACTTTTCAGTGCCAGAAGAATTTAGAGCATTATCGTATTTACTTAGATCATCAGGCCCTAATCCGACCTTTGGGACTGGATAAGTTACGCTGCTGACGATGGTCACAACGTTGAAACCCTACCCGGTTAAACATGTACTCACCAATTTTTTCACTAGTGTCCCAACGTTAAACCGGGATTCTAACACGAAATACATTTTAAAAAATACCGGTTGTTATCAATATCAACAGGTCAGTGACCAACTGTTAAACGGTAGAAGCTGCCCTTTTAGACCAAAAAGTTACGACCGTGAGAACAAATCTCCTTCGAACGTTCCCAGTGAAAGCACCTTTTTGAGGTAGAATATACAAATCAGGAAATCATCAATCCTTTCTGGAATTTCGGCGTAAATTTGGCATTCGAGCTTTGTTAAAACAAGACGCTCTAGGTGGAACTGTAGGTAGTTCCCTGATAATCTTTATTGTGTTCCCTGTTATCGATGGTGTGCAGCAACAACCTACTCAAATTTTTAGGCGTCATTTGAAGGTCCACGGGATCCGAGCCAATCATACCAATGGTTTTGAATTGTGAACACAACTGCAGTTCGTTCGCATATTTGCTTAGTATATGCTCTCTAAGTCTGTCTAATTGATCCACAACCATATGACAGTCCAGTGGCAAGTCTGAAAGTATGTTCAATTGCTGTCTGGCACGTAGGAAGTAGCCCCGACCAACAGTGTTAGCCGGTTTCTGTTCTGCGGCCTCTGACTCTAGATTCCAGCATAACCGCCAAGTATTTGAAAATATGGCTTCCATTTCTGGTAAATGAATGTACCATAGAATGTAGGAAAATCCTGCCACTATAACTTCGACAAATGCAAAACATGCCCAAATTCCAGTGTAGGTGATGCTAATCAGTCTGGTGTGATAAGCGCTCTTGATTTGGTGGCCCACGAGAAATACATACTCTACAATCCGAAATATGCAGCGGGGAAAGCGGCATAGGCTAGTCATACCAATCAGAGTTAAGATGATTTTCAAGTTTTGGCATGAATCCCGTAGCTCCGATTCCACAGATATCATAACCAGACTGACCACATCTCTTGAAAATTGTGTACGTTTTATGTACTGCACTGTGCGTTTTTCTCTATCCAGTCGTCTCCACATCAGAATTCCTAGAGGGCAGATGCAAATGACCTGAAACAGACCGTCACTGAACAAGGTTTTATGCAACAAGACAAAATCACGATAGACTTTAGCCCACTGTGGATCTGGTTTGCAAATAAATACCCCGTCGCTTTGCCAAATTCCGTAGGCTACAAATGTCGGGGCAGCCTGAACAATGGATAAGATCACAGATGTGACGATAGTCGACCAGATATTTACACGTCGCCTTTTTGCTGTGATCACTGGTGTTGTCGCGAGTTCACATAGTGCCACACAGAATAACGCGTTCACTTTGACTGAACTGATAAACGACCTAATAAACATGAACGTCTTGCAGCCTAAGTGGCTATGGTATTCAATTCGGTTTATGTACGTTCCCCACCATGGTGCTCCAACTGTCGGAAAGGCGTACAAAAACCCGTAAATCCATATCGTAAACGAATCGGAGACAACAATGAATGTGCCCCAAATATGTAGGAATCGGGGACGTTGGATTCGGGTGAGGAACATGCCTATGAGCAGCAGGTTCCCCACCGTGCCGAAAATGGAAATCGGCATAAGCAACACGGCAGCCATGCCGGCCGACAACTGTGCCGCGTGTTGTGTCGGCGTGCTTGGTCCACAGTGCTGCAGTAATTCCAACGTTGTCAGATACGTGAAGCATGTGTGGTTTGGTGGATGTACACCCATCACAGTTCAGTCGCGATGTAGCTTGCTGTGCGAGAATCAGCGTGGGTGGTTGTCGATGACGTGATCGATAATTCAAAGTGTACGCACGTTTGTCATGATGCATAATCAGCAATCGTAAACATAGTCTACAGGGTACATGCGGGTGTGTATACTATCGGGTCACATACTTCTACGCCAAAATACCTGTGGTACATCACAGACTATGATCACTGAATCTTCAGGGTTTAATTAACTTCATGAATTCTCTCACATTTTGCCGATACCTACATCACCTCGTATTTATCACCCACAGCGAGCCGCGACCTTGGATTGTGTTTTGTTTGTTCTCTGTTGATTTGCATACTGTATGAAGGTAGACGGGCGTGATTTTGGCACCCGATATAATGTGAAAATTGTCAAATGGTCATACACTCATTGGTTCGATCCATATAGTCACAGCAGATTTTGAGTCATTTTCAGTCGTTTTTGTTTACACAGTGATGCTACAGCTGTTCTACTTATCGTGCCTTCGGACTCCTTAGCCGGTTCTGATAAATTTTTCTAGTTAAATCCCGCGGTTCTCCATACGGCGTTCCGCTATGATTATCCGCAGATGAAATTAGAGGAAACGTGGTAGTAGAGTGCTTTTGTAACAAAAACTTTATCAGTCATTTCTCTATGATAACTATAACTTATTTAATAAACAGATTGAGAATAACACAACGTTACGAGCAAG
>QNGE01008775.1:0-15301 GCA_008508345.1 Paragonimus westermani | reverse complement strand
CATAACAATCATCAAGCACTCACACAAGCAGCTACTTCAACAATGATATTATAGGATTATATCACCGTAGGTGATGGTATTATACTGAAGTCTTAATTGCATATTTTGCTGCTTTCTTCAACAGTGAAATAAATAACTCACCTCCATCTTTCCCTTGGGGTAAATGCACCTTTCTGACCCATGTTTTCGTTCATCCCGTGGTCGTGCGCCTCCAGATAGCTGTTGACAATCCTTCTCCTTTCCTGCTGCTAGACTACAACTTTCAAATCATTCATTAGACCCCAGTTTGAGCTTTGCACTGGTTATCGCGTTATGCGTTTTCTGTGAGCTACAGAGAACGCTGCCAGTTGCTTGCACTCGATCCACTTCGACTACGGCGACACAAGCTGAACCTTCCGCTCATGTGTAGGCTGGTTTACGGCGATGAATTTACGGGAAGCTTCGCTCACAACACAGATTAAAGTATAACCTCAGGAGCGAGAAATTCATTTTGGCAGCCTTTCAATCCCCGAATTGCTGCATTCAAAGTTTTCCCCACTGAACTATTCCTACATTTGGAAAAAATACCCTATACAATTAGAGTCGTTGAGAATATACATCAATTTAAACGAAACTTAGAAACCTTCCAAATGATGTTGAACGTCATTACCGTTTTGAACGTCTATCCGTTTAAAGAAGGTATCTTTGAAAACGGACCTAAAATTGGTTGAGGGGAAACCCTCTGTGTTGCCTGACTTTGCATCATCTACCTCTGGAACTGATCATCATTAGGAGTGATTACCCAGATTTCGAAGTTTGGTAATGACCCCACCATCAGCACTCGGATAATTCTGTCGGATTGATCACACAACTGGTCTCTGGCAGGTTTCCAGCGATGGAGGAGACCGGTATGCTTCGTTCTGTGCGGTCACATCGGGTCGCGCCACATATTGTCCTCGATATATTTAGGAACCTGCTGCTTCACCTTGAGACACAGCATTGATGCGTCCTACCAGCGTAGGCGTCATCACAGGTGAACTGGCAAATAATGTGTGGAGTATATACATCTGCTGCCTGCGCCCTGATCTGGGGAATTAAAACTGACTTGGCAAGAATGCGTGAGTGCAGCGTAGCTACGTTATATGTCTGTTGGATAAGGTGCGTCATCCGCCGAGCCAGATGCGTTATCTTATCCTCTATATATGATTGTTGAAGGTGCACAGGTCCCCTCGCAACAGATGTTTCTTAGGGATTCATTGCTGTCGGTTCGCTAGAAGAGCCAGTAAGACACACTCAATAACCACTAGAAACCAGGCATCAGGAATAACCCTCGACTTCGTATCTGGTGCATCGCTCTTACATATAACACGCGCTGTGTGAAAAAGACGATGAGTCAGTCAGCGTCCACGTTGGATGGGTGAGAAACCGTTGAACTTCAGATGTGTCCCACCCTAGGTGTGCTTCTGATATACTAGCTGGTGCATTGTGTTAGCTCCCGTCGCTCATTGCTGATATTGTAGAAGGTGAGCGTGTTTTCCTTTCCAAACTCAGATGAAACTGTAAGATTTGGGTGAAGAAGGTTCAATAGTCTAGTAACGTTTCTCCTGTTCCCATCTTACACGAATATCATGGTCAACAACATATCATCGATAAATTGTAATGTCATGCAGTGTTTCCACGAGGCCGACCTCTACCATAGACATAAATAATTCAGTCACGATCGGTCCAAGTGGGCTGCCGACTGCAACGCTGTCAACTGGTTTATACTTTGTCTCGAAAACAAAATGCGATACCCTCAGTACATAACAGCTTTGAAAATTTCGCATTACTGGTCGGGACACTACTTTTTATGTTATGAGCTAGTGGGAAACCGAGAATAAGATCAACCTGGTCCCTTAAGGCCATATGTGTGAAAAACGAAGTTACGTCAGAACAGCACATAACTTGTTCCCTCAAATTAACACCATTTGGAATGCTCCACATCTCAGACGCTTCTTTTGGGCGAAAGTTTTATGCGAGTGCGCACAGTGGTTGTGAAATACTCACTAGTCACTTGACCACTTTTTGACGGGACGAACCCGCCATCAAGTAGACTGGCCGTGATGGTATGTGCGGTTTATATATCTTTGATAAACCGCATAGGTGCCTGGTGGTGTACCAGATGGCTTCATATATTAGTGCTGCCCTTCGGTTCTGCAACTATATGAAACTTAAAACACTGGGTTCCGTTTGACAAATTCTTCAATGTAAAATGAAGGCATATGTTGTGATTTGCTAGCATTTCGTTTACTGTCACTAGTGACAAGGGTGCTACGTGCGGGTTACATGTGCCACGAAGTTCTGGATAGAAAGGGAGAAGATAGGCAAACACTCAGGTCAAGCGTTGAGTTATCAGCATCATGACAACCCATAAGGTTTTTCCAACCACCTTTCCCACATAGCGCCGGAGATGTTTACAAGCCCTCGAAACTCTCTGCTGGCAAGTTTGGGTTTGCAAACATGTCCTATATTTTTGGAGTGGGTTAACATTCGGTCGTAGGCAGGAAGTTACCCGTAACTGGTGAACTCCGCTGGCGGAGCCAGTAAACTGATATATCACTAAACATTCGATGACACTTTACTGGGAACCACCAGCGGTTTAGAGATTGCTCATTTCTGCAACGAAAGCGGTCCCGAGCCCTAAAATACAAGTGTTAACCGGATATTAATTGCTACGTCCTCCATTTGGCGTTGAGGTCGAACCTATCAATGGTTGGTGCTGTGACGGTATACACCCATTTTAGGTGATGGAGTGTTTACAGGTCTTGAAAGATCTATTCTATGGTTGGAAATTTCTGAGTGTTAACAACTTCAGAGGTTGCCTAAATGGATACGTGAAACGTTAAAGACCTCTCTGACATCACGTCCTGCCATACGAAAGAGCCGCAACGGAAGAAAAGTCGGTGGGTGAAGGTGTTCTGTTGACACTGCGGTGACCTTGGTAACATGAATGTTTATCGGTGCGATAACAATCAGTTTGTTTTCAATTCAGAATTAATGGATAATCCTGATACACCGCACTGCCTGTTTTGCTCTGTGTAGGTGTGATCTTCCTCACTGGGTTCGCAAGGATTTCATCAACAATGCGATTCAGTTGCATCCACTTCGATAACTGTGCCGCCCCCAATGCTGAAAGAGAAAGGCGACCGTGTGTTCAGCACCAGTGATCACTGGTGGCTGCATTACATTCAGAAATGAGTTCCTCGCTGTCAATCCACAGAAAGGATTGTGAGAAAAAGTGACGCTTATTGACAAGGCAAGTAATTCTACATCTCCCACGTTGTGTAGGACTCAAGTACATGCAGGGGCACACATGAAAAACAAAATTCCCACCGAGGCAGAATTGAAAGCAGAAAGTCTGCTTTTAAAGCCACTGGACGAGCTGAAGATCAATGCATCTGATGTTATATTATTCGGTAGCTTCAAATGTGGATAAGCATTAAAGGTTGAACATCAGTGATGACCCGTGCAAGTGAAATTTGTGGGGACTCATATGATTTCAGCGAACTCATGTTATCCGTCTTTTGCCAGTGCCTCAACCCACACAGTAGTTCGTTCCTGACAAACAGAGTATTTGTTTTGAGCACACCCGAATTCCTCATCGGTGGCTGGCTGAAAATAATTTGCCCAGAAGCAGCGTGTTTCGCCAGGAAGTCACTCTCGCTGGTACTGATTAAATTTGACTGGATTACAGTGTCGCACCAAGGGTTAGCCAGCGCTGAGGCATGTGAATCTCAGTTAGGGAAGCCAGATTTTCAAGGTTATCATACTCTTCATTCACCAATCCACCGAGAAAGCTCAGGCGGCCTCAATATAAAAAGACTCCTCTATTCTCTCCGTACCGCAATAAGAAACAGCCGCGATGGGAATAAAATCGTCATATGGAAGTGCTTAAGTAATATCGTGGCGACCCTCTTGGGTCGAACTGTTGTCGGTGCAAAAATAAATAGTTGATTTTCCATCTAGAATGCTTAAATAATAACGGCATATCACGCTACCACCTCTGCAACGCGCGATAGCGACCTCCTTCACAAACTACGTTGTGATGTCATCAACCCCACGGCTTCAGTTGCATCTACCTCGATAACCGTGCCGCTGTGACTATAGGACGCACGTAAGCTGACCGTGAGACGTAGATTTCGACGAGTTAAACCGTACGTCCTAATGGAGAGACCTGCTTTCCTTCCTGCTTAATCAGTTTGCTTTCTGGAATGTATATAATTTTTCGCTGACCTTGTGATTTATTTAATTGCCTAAGGATAGGGAATTTCTTATAAGCATACTGTCAATCCAGCCCACACCCGACTACAGTGAGAAGTACATGGTGAACACAGGTTACGTTGACTAACGCTAGGACTATATCTGTAAATCAGTGCACGAATTTGCAGCCTTCTGCTTCGGGTGCTGCTCAATCTATTTCGTTCCCACCTTGATGTTGTGATGATCATACAACGGCACATATGTGTCAGATGTCAGCACTTATTTCACGGACTGTGGGATGCACACGGTGAAGGAAACTGATTCAATATTTGTACCGTGCACGTAAATTTTGAATTCTTTCATTAACTAACCATGTTACAAATTTCGGCTATATCGCTAGCGTACTGTAACATACATGATGGCTGTTCCGTCTACGATGACCGTATACTGGGGAAAGTTTATGAGCGGTCTGCTTTCGTGTTATATGATAACCACCGTTCGCGATTGTTATATATTTTATTAACCAACTCAAAATTCTCGATGTTATGTAGAAGGCTTTGTCAGATAATCACACAATTCACTGTTCACCATGGCTCACACGATCAGTTTACATTCTGCCGTTTGCCGTGTGATTTTGCTTTTTATTCCCCATTCTACAAATACATCTCAGGCGAGGAAACGTTTCACCACGTCGGACACTCGAAGTTGTGCGATGGTTGAGCACTTTGCGATTTTGGCCAGCCAACGAAGTCCATTCCCCTTCGAAAGTATATGCTTTCCTATCTCTCCATTCAGGACAAATTTTTTTACATATCATTCCGAAACTACATGCAATAATAGCGAAAATCTTCGTCACTTCATTCTGTCCATCCTCAAATCATATTTTGACATTGCCTTGAGCATAAGGCATTGGTCAGCTTGTAGCGACTATAATAAATACTTAAATAGTCGCATTCATCTGTACCTTTTTGATGATTATGGTTTCTCATCTACTTTTGTTTTGGTCAAACTATCGATTTTGCTCTATCCGTCCCAAAGCCAAAATCGCAACTCACTCCGCACCTCGCTAGCTTGACGTGTTTCTCTGTACACTCTGAATTCCAGGGTCGATAATAATACACGGGGGTCAACGCGCTGATTCTTTGTTTGTCATTGTGTATCGGTCATCGCTAGTGGATACTGGGTATCATTCTGTTGGATCAGTTCCAACAACCTTGTGGAGTGCAAACCGATGTAACTACCCAGTACTGTCATCGAATTTAGAGGGTTTTAATAACTACCGTCTCAGGAGCATGCACCTCAGAGTCTTCTCCTTGAACGAGAATTCTTTTCTTACTACGCACGTTTTGTTGCTATGTTCACACAATCGAATCACTGTGCAACTGGCGATTGTGGTGTTCATTTATGTGAATGGCTTTACAATGTGCACATTAGTCACGCCCTCCTCAGCTTGTTTCTCTCAGGCGCGTTCGGAACCTAAAACACCGCCATTAACGCAGCGGAACACTCTGTCATGTAATGCAAGTTCAATTCACGTGCGTTTGCTGGTTTGGACTGCACGTGACGGTACTTCGCCATCAAATTATAGTAAAATTTCGGCGCCCTCGATAACAACCATTGAATCATTGGAAGATAGTTATTTCTTACGGCAGAAAGGGGATCCTCATGATGTCTGAAATATGCAACCAACTACAATTCCGACAGTATTACAAGTTTACCAATGAGCGGTCTACCAAAGTGAAAATTCACCATATATGGATGACTCCCACCCGTAGGAACACAAACTTACCGTGAATTTTTTGTGGGCACTACGACCTCAGTGGAAAAACTACATCAATTTAGCTCACCTCATATGTTCAGCGGGATTTTGTTCAGCATCTACAAGCATTTCTAAACGCGCCGAAGTCCCAACTGTACGAGGTACGTCTACCAAAAGAACACCTCGGCCGCCGTTGCAGTGATGACTCTCATGATGCCTGAATGGGAAAGTCTGTCAATACACTGGCACGGCAAATATGAATCGACATCCCTTGAGGGTCCCGTACCATATGTGTAGGATTACAGGAACAAACATGATAACACTGAAACAGAAAACCATGGTGCATGTCTAAGTTAGGATGAAGGAGAATCAGCGGGACTAGTACTGAAACCAGAAACAGATTCAGAAAAATATACGTGCTCCAGTGGAGCACTTTACGTCTCACGGACGTGAAGTACAAAGAAGCTATGTCTACACTTCAGCTGGCTATATTGCATTTCACTTTCAAGAGGGTGGCCACTGAGGTAGCCTGCTGTGGTCGTATTAGGCTTCTGTTTGCATGAATGACCAGCTCCTGGAAGTTGAACAAGATGAAGACCAAGTCATATTTATTCTGATGAAGATCTGGTGAACAAAAGTTTCGTTTTGTGAAACACTCATTACATGACTCCATCCGTAATTCAAGAACTGCCTTGATGACACGCCGTGAAACATTTTCAGGAAGCATTTTTCCCTAAGCAAGGGAATGAGAGTGAGTAACATATCCGTGTTTGGAGTGAAGCCGAAAGTAGGCAGTATATACAATCTTGAGAAAGCTGGGATGAAACCGCCTGAAAACTCGTCTGAGTAGTGTTAGAGTGTTGCTAGCCTTTCTTACATCCATATTCATTGTGAAGAAGGTCGATGGCAAAAGGGAAGTGGAATTGCCTGAGTTATTTTTCACCAGAACGGTTCGGACGGAGAATCTATACAACTGGTAGGTGGCACTAAACAAGTTTAGAATATACATAACTTTACACTGCTCGGCGGTGGCTGCAGAATTAGTTATCTGAAACCGATGGAAGAAGACATATGCACGATTTTTAGAGTGGAGATTATCCAGTGACCGCCAAATTTTCACGTCATCCGCAGACAACAGTATCAACGAGGAAATCGAGATAGGAAGATCATCGTTGGAGATAGAGGACAGAAACGGGCTGAAGATGGGCCATTGACGCACACCACCAAAACTGACGTGCCAAATGGAGTACCGATAGTTAACGCACACGCAGTAGCGTTAACTGAGAAGATATGATCTCATTTAGTAAGGGAAGTTACTGTTGATTCCAAGTTAGTGAAGTTTGTCAACTCAAACACAATGGTCCACCCAACCTGACGCCTCAGCGAGGCTGGGGTAAACGACATCTCCGATAGAAAATTCATCTGGTTTCGTGTGCTTGTCAGCGGATTTCTGAAGATTCGTCGTGCAAGAACGACCTATCCCGGACCCGTTTTGCGCACCAGCGAGACAGTTGCAGGAAGATCAGCACTCGTGGAGTTAATCAGACACATGTGCCCTCAGTACTTTTCACGAGCAAGATAGCATACCACCCGGACGACATTCACTAAGATGAGTAATATTAGCGGGCTTCCAAATGTTAGGTACCAATGTTCTATGGATGAATTGCCTAAAAATAATTCCAAGTGGCTTGGCATGCTGCCTGCCAGATCAGTGCGATGCTTCGGGTGGAACATATTACGGACCAGGAGAGCAGTCCTTATCTGCAGGAGCTCATCGTAATCATTGCGGACAAAGGATCCGCGGTTTTGAAGTGTCTCTCTGCTCGATTGTCAAACGTGAGTATTTTGACGGGTCTGATCAGAGACGGTATGGCACAAAGGGCTTTAACAGACGACTCAGCTGGGTAAGAATGTGTTTTTGGAACTTCTTCAATGAAACGCCATCAATGGAAACCTGTCTTGTATTGGCGATGACATCGTGAACCTGGTGGTCTACCAACGAATGCATTATAACTAACTCAACGCAAGCGTACGCACTCGCCGGAATACTCCCCAAGTACCAACGATGTCCTGAGACTTTCCGTCGGAGTTCTTGCACCAGACGACAGAGCAGAAGGTCGTTCATAAAAAGCGTGTAAATGTCCACTGGACTTCAATCTTGGAGGAATGTTTGAAACAGTGCAGTTGCAAAGCTGTTCAGCGAGGTCGTTCGGAAGTGATGACTGAATATAAGCAGAATTTGGGTTCCGCCTGGGCAGTTCAGACCGGTATGCCATATGTTCTGAAAATTCCGCCGTCAAGGATTTCATAGACGCGGTATTTACGAATAACTTCCATGAACTTAGGCTCACGCTGCGGCAAACTTTCCAAGGAGAGTAAAAATTTCAGCGTGATAGTTTTCCACAACACCTCGAATTTCACAAAGAATGGTAGAATTGCCCACTAATATTCCCAAACTGGAGTGAACGATTATGTAGATAAACTATAATGATAAAGCGATCCGCGATACAATTCAGCTGGGCCCATTCACGTTGATCTGCGATTGACTCTAAACCACCAGGTGCATTCAGTCTCAAAGGTGACGAAATTTATCCACCATAGGATCTTTGGCGTGCTTCAGCAGGGTGATCTTACACGAAGTGTGCCGACTAATCAATACTGACCGAAAGCGCAGTGATCAGCAGTGAGTTGCTGAATGGTATAAGTGAGTGCAGGCGTATCTCACCAGACTATCAGTTACAAAAATCGTACAAATACGACAGAGGGGTTCCGGGGTTCCAGTAAGTTGAGCTAATCAGAGAAGTTGAATCGCAGTTATCCATGGATACTCCGGAAGACCATCACAATATGTCACATAATCGGTGCCCGAGAAACAAGGATATTGTAGGTTGACCGTGAACTGCTTAAGAGTGATATGAGTTGCGACGATGTTCACAGTAGGACTGGGATAAAAAACAGTGGGTGAAAATAAAGTGTGGTATCGTCAAGCGGATGCGCAACTAAAGAAGAGAGCAGACTCCTGTGCGTAGATCGTGAATTGTGTTGCAATTTCGACAACATGCAAAATTAGTGCACAAGGGTCGCTGTACAAAGATGGAGCATCGCTAGTGAACCAAAATAAGGAACGCTTCAAAAATCCATAGCGCATAACAACCATTAAGATACTTATGTTCCTCCAGGACTGCATGGTTATTTGAAACAGAACAGTGAACGAAGTTACGAAATGGAAAGAGAAAGACGAAAAAATTGGCCATCTGGACATAATCAAGATAACGGAGGGAAAGTGACCTCAGACACAGCAGTGTATTGGCACTAAAATCGCGAAAATATACACTTAATAAGCCTTGATAACTCTAGATGGTTTGTGATCTTTATCTGAGTCTTGGAATCTGCTTCTTCAAAAGATCAATGGATCAGTCTGCGATAAGCTGGGACTATCGGTACACAAATGATTTTTGTGAATGTAGTGAAAATTTAGGAATTCGAAAATTATAAAGCATTTTTCAAAAACGCCTCAAAAAGCAGAATTTCTATGATGCGTGACACTTTCGCAATGAAATTCCCTCAGCTACATCAGAGTTTGATTACAATTCGATCGCCATACTTTATCTTCTTATAATCGTTCTAGTAGCTCTTCTTTGCAGCGCTACCGTCACTTGAATTTCTTTACCGTCTCATAAACAAGTCTTGAGGTCGAAGGCAAATGTTTTAAGATACTCAAAACATTTTTGAGAAGAGTTGCAGCGCAGGTCTTAATACTGCAGCGAATGCACAGACTATTGTGTAGCTTCAACGCTGAAGGCCCAAGATACCCGAACGCAATCGGCAGGTTTAGTTTGCTATCAGGTATTGGTCCTTTACTCTGAAGTGTATCACGGAAGCCCCGGTAGAGCGCCGATTTGGTGACTTCTAGTGAGCACCAAGAACAAGACAAAATTATATCTGACAGATTTTTGACTGAATGGTGGTCTGCCGACGTTTCTAAACCACCCAAAAGGGAGCGGTTAACGACCTCCAGAAGAAGCGTCATTCCACTGGTTGATAAACCTGCAAGATAAATATTGTTGTTGAAGCAAGGTCTGAGTGATTCGCTACCCAAATCCGCCGGCCAGTGTCAGTTAATAACCTAGGACACCGCTGGATGAATCGCATGCTGAGGAAAATGGGCAAGGATTAAATTCACGCAGCGAGGCTGCACTCGCAGCGAATGAAAATGAAGATTTACAAACCGAGATCCTCGAGACACATGTGAGAGGCCGGTACTCTGTTTGGCAGCATCACGCTGAACATGCTTAACAATGTGCATGCTGCCACCAAGATTAATGCACACAATCTGATTGTTGCACACAAGTAGCGGTCTTATATAGTTGTCTAGAAAGGGTTAAACCATTTTTTAAGTAGATAACGAAGTGTCTTTGCCACCACCCCAGAAGTCACAAGCTCTCATTATGGCCATCTCATGGTGATGGATGAGTAAACTAGACGACATTCATATGCTCAAATCTTCCTCAAGGTCACATTTCGTGATATTTACTACGCTGTGTGGACTTGAACTTGTAGATATTGCCACAGTGTACAACAGAGCAATATGTGTACACTGATCTTCAGCTAGAGGGATACTCTAGTTCGTGCTTTCTGAAGTGTACTGTCAGAGATGACTATGATGATGCAATTGGCATGAACTGCATGTGGAGCTGTTGTACGAATGATTACAGACATCTTAACCTCCGTTAATTGATTAGTCCCAGAATGAGATTACGAATATTTTTCTTGTTTGCTCTCATTTTAACGAACATTGCTCTTCTTATCTCATCAAGCATAAACTATTTCCGTCCAGTCTGTAGTCGCATGATCTGTCCCGTCCTCTATCCCGTGCCTAATATGAACTATTCTGATCCCTGCTTGCAACCAGGTGTACTTTCTAGCCCTTTCCGCGCCCAGGTGGTGTCCAAAACTGGGGCGGTCGACGGCTGAATGTTTTGTCAGTACACATTTCATCCCACGAGTTCAAACAACACCATCAGCTAGTATGAACGAGAAAACAGGAGGCAAGCAGGCAACCACGCGGTTCTGACCTAAACATCAAGTTCTACCCACACTCGGGGGTAGCCATCTCTGTATGAACGCCGTCTGAAAGCCGTGATTGGAAGAGAAACGAATCAGGTGGTTTACTTACTGAACAGACCGTCAGATCTTGGCCAGCAAACGTCACAGAGCTATGAAGGCAAATGTTAGAGAGCCTCTAACAGGGCCACATTCCGGTTGCCAAGGAGGACGACAGCCCGCAGAAAACGGTGCACATTTTCAGATTACAAACAGTCACTGGAAATGCTGGGTGCAGCTAATACTTGTGAAGACTGGATCGGTATTCTAGAGTCAGCAACCTAAAGCGCTGAGGGTGACGATGGTTTATTGCATAAAGACAAATAACTCGGCACATCAGTTGTCACGTTACTATTGGAGTTAACGGTTTGCTTTAAGTCTATGTTCAGCGGGGAATTGGAGTGAACGCATTGGTCTTGGAAATGGATGCTTGTAGACTGTAAGAATGCCATAAGTTCGCAGTTTGCAAATCACTCCCAAACGGGCTCTGATAAGCGTCTAAAGGGAAAAACGTGGACAAACCGAAAAATCAAGAGATGGGCGGCTGTTCGCGGGTGACATTTTCCCTACCTCAAGTTACGGTGAAACAGTGAACTAAAAATGGACCCAAAAGGGATGCAGTAGACAGAATTAAATTAGGGCACATCTGCAGATTCAGATAAAACAAGACTACCTGTTGGGAATAATGCAATGAGTGAACAAGCAATGTTTTGTCGGGGTGTGAAATTAACGCACTGTCGAGCGAGAGGTAAGATGAAGCCATAGCGCAGCACAGTATAAAACAGGCACGCGTTGGGAGTCGTACATTCGGGTACGCAGGTTATTGGGCACTGATTCGGATAAACGTTCAGGTATACGCTCGCGTTTATTTGAAAAGAGGGTACAGAAGACACTTGATATTGGAACGTGGATAGTAAGGGATATTTCGAGATCATTTCATATCTTTCTCTCTATAAAGCAAACGGATGAATGATTTTGGCGAACTAACAATGTTCAAGCTAGCCGAAACCATTGGCAGACATTTCACTCGCGCAATCAACCGCTTTTGGACGATAGAAGAAAATAAATAGGGCGATCGCAGATCGTCAGATGTTGTTAGTTCGATAATCTAACGGCAACGCCACAGCACTGTACTTTCTCAGATGCATGCCGGTTTGGAAAATTAGACAATTTCCGGCTGAGGCTGTTTCGGCCTGGGAAATGGACTATTTTAAACTGAACTGAGCATGTTAGCGTAAGCTTTACAACAGTTACTCGAAAGTCGGCCCTAGCGCGTTAAAACATTTTTCGTAATCAACTCATACAGGGATGGTGACCTCGCTCACTTTCGTCGTGGTTTGCGCTCGTTCATCTCTCTCGTGGAATTCCAAGTTTCCGTGTAACTTTGGTATAGCTCGACCCGGTGTATGCCCCACATGGATGTCGGATGATTACTTTGATGTACGTGATGTGCGCAACGCTTATTTATGAATGACGATTACTCAAATAGGTACTCCCTTTTACCGTGTCTCCGTTTTATTATTTCGACGCACCGTTTGTTGACAAAAACACCGCATATATGATTTGTACAGACAACAGAGCAATGGGCTGCAACAAAGATCCGTAAGCAACGGACATCAAATAGTCTACAAAGTACAAATCCCATTCATGCGTATTCTGGCTTTTATGTACCCTAGATCATAGCAAGGTCAGGACCGTGGCCAAACCCTCGACAACATCCGACAATGTATTAATCGAACAAACCGTTAATGGCGGCTCATCGGTTCATGCATCGGGTGCTGTCATGAGCGTTGGCTTCAACCTGATGATAGACAAAGCCTGGCGTACTCAACGACCATTCACAGTCTAAGTAAACATGACACGTGGGTGAGTTGGCTTTTAAAGTGCTACCCCACAGGGCCAACTACAAAAACTCATGAACCAGAGGTTTGCTACTCTAAGGCTGCCGCCAAATGGCCCAACACATCCACTAGCTTCCAACTAATGAGCTGAGACGCAAGACCGCTTATATCCTAGTGCTTGATAGAATGACTTGGAGGCTAATCAAAGATGAGACCCGCGGTTTGTCGTTACTTCAGCGTGCCGACCAAATTGGGCGACCCAGCGTCCCAAGTATGTTTTCACGACTGTTCTCATTAAGCAGACTTATAACAGTATGGCTCCTGGTTGATATCTGATTTGGTCCACGTACGACAAGTTTCCAGTATACGCATTACTGTTTTTACCGCATGTCTGGTGTACCCGGTGTTAGCATGAAAGCGGTGTTGTGTGGGCGATAATTGTTTTTAATTGATTGAAGCCAATTCGTGCGTAGGTGTGAACTGAAACGAGTATGTGCCGCTTGCAAGTAACCTAATGATCGGTTGCAGTTGGTGAACAAAGTTGCGAGTAAGAGGCGTCCAACATCAGCAAACCCATCGCACCGATCAAGTCGTCTAAACATTACGGACTGGGACTAACACATAACTGTCAAACTTCGTCTGGCAAATATTTCACGCCGTCGATGGATGTATTTTTTAACAAACTTACACCGCGTATTCCACACGAGCACCTAGCCAAGTGGATCGCAACCACACGGCGTGACGATTTGGGCGACCAGTGAACGTAACGATCCGCAATGTTCTCTGAACAACGGGTAAATAATCGAACTATCGCCCAAGTGCTGGTGAACGTCATTTCTACGAGGAGCGCTGGTCAAAGTTTTGGAAATTTCTAACGTCGCCTAGGTCAAAAAGCGTGAAAATTTAAAAATTACTACGATTCTACGACTACTTTCTTAAAGCAGTCCTTGGGGTCGACAGGACTTTATTCATAGTCGCGCAGCAGTGAAGTTCGACGGTTACCTGCTTAACACAAGTGTACAGTCAAGCATTGAATGTCACATGCCGAATAAATATCGTGAGAAGCTGTGCTATAAACGCCTGTTAGTCAGCGGTTTGTAGCACCAGAAATAACGCGAGGCTGCTGACCGAGAAGGAAGCGGAGTAATCAAGCAATATGTTGCCGGTACATGACATCGAAGCACCATCGAGCGGGCCCTAAAACCAAACGGTAAAACAACGAAATAAGGAAATCATATGGCATGTGTATTTCTTATGCGTAGATCGGTAAACCATCAGCATCGGCCATGACACAGGCAACTGTTTAACCCCACGAAAATGGTTTTACCTAGAGGCGTATACGCAACCGTTGTCTTCAGCAAGTTAATGGGTTGCCTACAAAGGTAAGTGTGTATAAGTAGGCCGGTTGGCAAAATTGCACTCCTTCATCTTCCTTCGTTGAGACTGAAGTCAGAACTCCTTCGGATTAACACTTAATTAGATGTTCTCAGTCCCAGAGTATGGCACTATTATGAAGTTACGGTGAGGCAGAATAGTATGTCAACAATCAGGCGCACGTCGAATTGACTCTAAGAACTGAGAGCGAAGAGATTCGAGAAGTGAAAGTTCCGATAATGTCTGCTTGTGCGAAAGGGGCGGTTCGAGCGAAATGATCAACCGCGGTGCATCACTAAGGGAAGCTGTTACTGAAGGCTGTTTTCAGTCGTCCGGCTAACGGAGACACGGCTCTTGGTGGAACTAGTTACTTCGTCATCATGAGCATTGTCGAGTTCAGTGAGATAAAGAGTGAAACTAGGGAGGGATTGATGAGATTCCGTTCGGTGCGGCTCGTGAATAGAGTGGACATTCAGGATAGGGTGACCACTGCACGAACAATTATGCCGTAAATGCGGTAGAGTGGTAAACATGGAGTCCTGGTTCCATGGTACTTAAACCGCCTGACTGCAGGCCCTGGGGTTGGCTTCTACTGAATCGAAGACAGACACTTGCAGCCAGTTGAACTAGTGACCTCCAGACTGCGTAGAATGGAGAAGGGCTGATCATCAGCTATTTGCGGTGCTAGAGAGCAAACGATTACGAGGAGATCGATCCTGCAATGAAAGCTTTTGAACACAATACGTTTGGACGCATCTTACTGGAGATAGCACAAAGTGAGGGACACCCTATAGAAAACTGGTGTTAGATCCAGCAATAGTGCCTCAGAAGTATGCAGTCCCCGGTTCACGAAAAAAGGGACTGCGAGTTTCCATGTAGAACTGCTTAATGATCTTTGTTTGAGAACTGATGAAATAAGTATCGATTCGTTTTGGTTAGCGATAAAAGTTCACACCCAGATACATGTAATCTGTTTATCCAATCAATGCCCCCCTCAACATACAAC
>QNGE01008774.1:0-15306 GCA_008508345.1 Paragonimus westermani | reverse complement strand
GGTAGATCGCAAAAGAATCCCTACTGTAACTGAGTATTTGGCTCTTTTCGATAGAGCGGCGTGCTTCCGCTTTTTGCAGCGTTATAAATGATGGGATTATGTGCAGCGAACACGGAACACTGATCACAACTGGGCGTGTTTGTGTCTTGCGTTTTGAGTTGGGAAACTCGCGTGGTTTTGACTTTCGATTGATGGCTTACAGCTCTCTGGGATCGTGCTGAGAGACAGCTAAGACGCACCAACACGCTGAGGTAGTTACATCTTGTTTATCACGCTTTCACTTAGTGTGTTTTGTTCATCTTTCAAGCTGAACATCACCCACATTTGATCGCAGCCCTCGCATTCAGATAGACTTTCCAGTCAGCCTCTTCCGAAAAGAAGCGCTAAATCCATTTGAACTCGTCAGTAGTGCATATCGTTGCCACGGCTGGGAGTTGAACTCCGGCCACGCTTTCACGAGGTTCTGTTAAAGCTAGTTTACGGCCAGCACAGGGGTTAAAGGGTTTCAGGTATGTGTAATCGAGGGGAGGTCGGTTGGCATTAGCGTACCAGGGACATCTTGAAGGCAGTGAAAAACTGACTGGACTGCTTTGCCTGTCTTAAGTGACGTTATCCTTAGGATTGTTAAGTTCGCAAGTCACAACGGCCAGAGTAAATTAGTATCGTAGCATAAACGAAAGTCTATGAGAAACTCGTGTTTGCGATCGCAACCAACCCGGCGGTCGCGGAAGTTAGAGGCTCCAGTCATGCTGCAAAGTCTCTAGTTTCGAACATGCTCTGTAAGCCTCAGCAGTCGGATTAATTGCACGATCCATGCCAGTTAACTAATTCGAAAAGCTTATAAGAATATGAAGACTAATAAAACCTCCAAATTTTTAACGAGTGATGATCTGTGGTGCCACGATGCATAGCTGGGTCGCTGAAATTAATGGTATGTTAGTGACAACAGTGTCACCCAATGAGTTGCGTATAGCAGAATCAATTCGGGGGTTTTCAGGTTTCAATGAAAGAAAGTAAAAGCAACTCGTGGCTAACAAGCAGAAAATACAATGCGCGTGCATGCCCGTTAGAAAGAACAATGGGTCTGCGCTTTTACCGGCCTAACCAATGAAATCATTTTATCCAGTGGGTGGTGAATGTGAGTAAAAAGTGGTGGTTTTTGACAGTTCCTTTTCCACAGACAAGGAGTATCTGCACCAGAAGGATATTCACACTACACAACTTTTCATGACAGGACCAGAAAGATTAAATCGGGGAGAACAAATGTATACTTACCTCTATTGCATACATAATTCCACATGCGAATGTACATGCACAGTTAGACAAAAATTCGCACACAACCAGGCATGGCAGCGCACGCTAGGACTAGGATCAAGAGCCGGAGTAGAAATACATTCGAATCTTGAACGCAGTCACTGTTGTAGCACTCTGGACGATAGCACAGGTCCAGCTGACAAAGTTTGTTCTGACTGATGGTCGTCGGAGTCAGAAATGGGCTGGAATTCTGGAGGGACAGTGCACGTTAGCGGGGTTATTGCCGACTGATTGAGCCGATTGGGATACGTTTTTTTCGGTTGTACACACTGATCAAGGGAACCTCTGAGCAAGCAGCCTGTGCTAGTTAGTCAGCTCCTGACTTTTCAGGTTCATATTTAGAACGATCGGAATGGAAGTTATTGCCTTTTAGGATTCGGTGACGAAGACGTCCTAGTATGTATGCAGCTTCTCCTGGAGTCACCACAGTTATTGCCAAGAGCCGTGGTAAGAAATTATCTTGAGTCAGGCCAGAGTGCGGGATGTGCACTCTGTTCTTTAAAAGCACACATTTAGCTCTGGAGCAGACACAAGAAACTTCCAATAATTAACACCCTGCGCCGTGCTGTTCCTACAGATATCAACCACATTTTTTAAAGGTGCGTTGCAAGAACATTCACCAGCGGCTGCATTATTCAGGGATAACTTCTCCCGTTGTCACTCAGTCTGAAGTGTGTAGGTGAAAAGTGATTCTTGTGGCGCGACCTTCCTTTGAGTGACCTCTGGGTGTTTTCCGAGTGCTTCAGGGAGACAATTCGAGGTACTGCCTAAGGGGCGCAGTCTAAATGCTGCTAAGAAAACCCCCTCGGCACCGACAAAACAGCATCACGGAAAGTGCGTTGGTGGCTGTAGGGTGTTCATAGGCAGATTTGGATGCGGTGATTGTTAATTGGCTGGTTCGTGGTATAAATTCCGGCGTCGGTGCGTTGGTCGGCAGATAACCGGTTTTCACGCAAGATGTCGGAACTGGTGGGCCTCAGTGAAGTGTTTCGAGTATATTTCCCGGATGGTTCCCGTTATGACACGTTCGTGGAATTTCGTGGGAAGTTGCGAAATCTTCAGTTGGAGACACGAACGAGTTAGGTTCTGAGAAATTTTGTAACACGTGCATAGTATTTCCGGAATTTGGGGAGGAAAATTTTGGAATGCGCAGTGTACAAGCAGTGCTACCTGTTTTGTGTGCACTGTACCAGGAAGAGCAGGCAAACGGATAGCATGAATTCTAGGTGAGTATTTAATTTTCTGCATGTTTATATATATGGTGTTACAGGTTTCAGGATTTTCAGTTTCCTTCGGATATTCATGTATCGTACAAGGAGGGAGCTTTGCATATACCGCACAGTTACTCGGTTCACAATCACAGGACAATGTCGGTCGACCCGGGAGTATATCCCGACACCCGTAGGCTAGAAAGTACCGCGGAGGATGCTGTATGTGGGTTGTTGGATAGTTTCCACAGAACCCATGAACTTATCGATTACGTTAGGCGTGAGTATGATGTCGTGATGAATTCTAGTGACGTAAGGTCGTTAAGACGAAGGAAGCGATTATGGGAACATCCGGATTGCGATTTAGAGAGCATACGTAAAATGGTAGAACTTGTAGGACCCATGAATTGGAAAGCGGACGATGAGGGCAACCTGTTGATTTTGTCGTTTACGAATGAGAGGTTTCAAGAACGCGTGTGCGATGAAACTGTCTGATTATAAGCGATTTATTGCACAGAATGACAAAGTTCATATGCATTCATTTATTATATATTTCGCCGTTTGATTTCGCAACGTAGGAGGAGGCAGTGTGAGGAAGAGGCTGGGAAATAACGTATACACTTGAGGTCGATGGCGAAGCTGGATTCCCTCCGTTCTTCCCAGTCGTTTCGTCAACACTTCTTTCAGGCTGCGGGCGCGATATCACTAATTTTTGTGGTGTGTACGTGACCAGTCAACGGCGGAGCGGTTTCTTGGCAGCAGCCATTGAAAATAGCGCTGACAGATGAAGAGGCTTGCTGATTATACCGGTGTTCGTTGAGGCCGGTGGACTTGGACTGATGCCAATTCCGACACTCGTAGCGCTACATTACATTTTGTACGTCAATTTTGCCCCCAATCCAACTGCAAGCTCTCGGTGCCTCACATAGTGTCCACTGAGTCCAAGCACTACCAGATCAGACGCTAGTCACTTTCGATAGGGACAATCAATATACCATGTGAAACGCTTAGTTGTCAGCATTCCAGAAAAAGAGAAACAAGGGAAAACGGAGAACATCGGATACCATGTAGCAACATTAGTTCAATACATAGCGATTATGTTTGACTTTCGAAATGCTTAGCAGTAATCGTATGTAACTTTCAATACACAGGATGGAAATATGAACACACATTGTTCAGTGTCTCTATGTCGGCAGCGGGAACATTTGATTTCAATTACCCCCAACTCGCAAGACGAAACGTAACAATAACAACGACAACCGGACCAATGCCAACCGAAGGGAAAACAGTGAAAGAGGTACCGTTGTGCCTACATGTAATGCTTCATCGTTTGGCTCAGTGGTCCACGAGCAAGAAATACCTCCCTCGTGAATTACAATCAGAGTATGCACTAAGAACTTCCACAGTATTGAATCGTTCGCTAACGATTCAAGTTCACACCGCGTTGTGCGTAATCTGTTGGTCCAGTAAATGCCTCTCAATATTCAACGACAGAGATAATCTATCCTCAAAACGGTTAGCGAGAAGGCGCTCGTAATAACTGGATTTAGTACGGTACTAACTGAATCGATGTACAAGAAAATTGTCTCACCTCGAATGTGAAAATCCTCAGAAATCAACAAATTGACAACCAGGCACCGATAAAAAATGGTGGACGATAAAACAGGTTGAGTTCACTCAAATAAATGGTCATTGGTTTGGTCAGAGCAGAAGGACTGTTCATGTATCGAGGAATGACGGGAATCACAAGTTACTCAAGAAAAAATATGGAAGAAAAATGTCTAATTTCGGCATTTGGGAGTTTACAGGGCTCGAACTAAATAGGGGTAATGGAAACGGCCAAAGTAGGTTGTGTGAGAACAAGGATGAGTAATGTATCTCATTTGGGGAAGAGAATAAAGCGTGGAGACACCTTTCATCATCAAGCAAACCTCAGCAATCTCAAAATAACGCAACAAACCTTGACAAAATCAACACACAGGGCCCCTCCAATTTGCCAGAAACAACAATTGAAGAAATACTAGATGAAAACAGAACATCCATTTTTACTGTGACCATGTACCATTCGCAAACAGCTCTGCGATGCAAAATAGCGCACACACAGACCAATTAACCAGAACTTCCAAGCCCTACATTTAAACACCCCGCCTTCAGTAATGATGTAAACTGGCGTCCATCCGAAACACAAGCTGACTCGAAATTCACTCATATGTCCAAGCCATACACGACCAAATAACCCACCATATGAATCCAAACAAATCGCAAATAGTGCCGGTAGATCACATATTGCACACACATGTGTGAACAAACAAGAAGTCATATTCCACATTCTACCATGTTGAGCGTTCATACAAAACATATGTTAACTTGGAAGGAAACCATCACACACATAAATATCTACAACCAAATTGTAAATGAGCGTCAAAAAATTTCCGACCAACCACGTGCCATTTTACAGCCGATGCCTACCTACCCAGCAGCACGCCCCGTTGCACAACTCGCGCGCTCGCTGGTTTCGGTTGAGCGTCACATAACCGGGCACTTCACACGCCCTCCAAATCAGCCAGTTAAGTTGTTGGTGAGGCAAACCAATGATTCAGAGATTCAGCGATTGACACACGGGTTCAAGGCAGAGGTCTAAATTTCCCGGGTCTAGTCGGTTTTTCTTACCCAGTGTCAAGCGGACTTCTGTTGAGCTGAAGAGCAATATTTGAAAACAGGGTATAGCACCGCCCTTGGGAACTACAGAGTAACTTTACCTGCACAACGGATTTCCAGGAAAATTAGAGTCAAAGTGTTTTAAGGCGATCCCCAGAAGGCTGACTGTACCTAAGATTAACGGCCTTATAAGAAAAGAGTTCCTGCCCAAGAAAGGTCCGAAAACAAAGCTTGAGAAGCTTCCTGCCATGTCCTCACCGGCCATCAGCGATTTTACCGAGACGTACACGGGTTCGATGCTGGGGGCCCAATATACCCGGATCCAGTCAGTTTGTCCGTTTCGATATCCGGCGGTTTTCTGTTAACCTGAAAGGCAATCATTGAAAACAGGGTTTAGCACCGCTTTTGGGGGTTGTAGAGAGTAATAAGAACAGAGTAAAATAATAATCTAGCAGAACAGAATAATTTACCAATCTAACGGTTTATTAAGTAGGTGAGAATCCTATAACATTTTGAGACGGTCCATCGAAGAGCAGCTATAAGCCTTTAGTTGATAACTCTATAAGAGAAGAACTGTTGTCCTAGGAAGGTCCAAGGTCGAGGCTCATAGAGCTTCTTGTCATGACCTCTTCAACTGTTATCATTTACCGGGATGAAGAATTGCTGCACCAGTCCTGTGCTAAGGATAAGTGTGTAGGAAGTAGGTCACCGCGGAGTCTCCGAAACTCAAGTGGATAAAGATCAAGAATTTTGAGGCGAGACCCGTGCGAGAGATGCCGTAAGCCAGCGACCATTTTGGTGGTCATTCGCTGGACACGTTCAATGGCGAGTATGTTCTTCTTCAAACCGTTGTAGAAAACTTGATTGGCATACTCGAGCAGTAATAATATGTGGACTTCGTAAAGCGTGTGAGAGGCTTTCCGGTCTATGTGGGGGAAGTCTGTTTTTATCATCCCTAGACTCATAAGACCCCTTTTGGCGTCCAACTTGTGGTGGTAAGAGAAGGATAAACCAGACGAAAACCAACTCCCTGGGTCTTTTTCGAGGTCAACCTTCGTGGTATCTATTACACTTTGTGCACCGTGTATCGCGAATAGGTTCCCGGAGCCTCCTCTGAGTGACATGTGCGCACACTTACTGTCGTTTAAAGGGAGATTCCAGTCATCTGACCAGCACTTAATGCGGTCAAGGTCAATCTGCAATGCATTGGGGTCAAAGGCATTCCGGATTTTTAAGTCGTCGGCATAAAGGAGGGCGTTGCTTGAGATCAGCCCGGGGGTCATTGATGTAGATCGTAAATAACAATGGACCAAGTACCGACCCCTGAGGGACTCCCACAAAGACTGGGGATGGAGACGAAAGGCTCGAACCGGTTTTTACTCTGAAAATCCTGTTACTAAGAAAAGAAGTAATCCAGCGGAGAATCTCTCCTCGGATTCCATAAACTTCTAATTTATTTACCAAAGTACCGTGTGGGACACGGTTGAAGGCCTTGGTGAAGTCGAAGAAGATAACATTCGAGATATGACCACCGTCATTAGCCTCCATGAAGATTAACATATTGGTTATGCATGACGGATCGGGAAGATAGCCATGCTGGGTCGAAGAGTTAAGGTTATTTGAGAAGCGTTGCTCAAATATGGTGCGTTTTAACAGTCGCTCCATCATTTTGCACGGGATGCTGGTAAGACTGATCGGCCGGTAAATTGCAGAAGAATGACTATCGACTGTTTTAAATATGGGTGAGACAGTGGCCCCTTTCCATGCCTCCGAAAGAGTGCCTGTCCGAAGTGTCTGTTTGAACAGATTGAAGAGAGGCACCGCCAAGCCGAGGTCCGCTTCTTTAAGGATTCAGGGATGGATCGCGTCTGGTCCAATGGCACTATAATGATTGATCTTAAGCAAAAGGTCGTGAACGTCTGACACAGAGAAGTCAGCTGTCAGGAGGACGTATTGGAAGTGTCTCCGCGGAATAATTTGATGCAAGTTTGGCAGATCGACATTGTAGACTGCTGAGTAGTTTTTTCTGAGCACATGCGCAACCACTTGAGGGTTACAGGAGAGGAAGCGCTGAGAGCTTAGTTTTTCTCCGGCGACGTATATACTTTAAAAGAAAATTCTTATCCTCGCAAGCTACCTGTAGGATTTTTGACTGTTCTTGTTGGTTGTGCCGCCGGATTTCTCGTTTGCACCTGTTTCGTACAGAGCGAAAGGTCTCTAGATCCTCTGGCCTACTTGTTGGTTTCTGCTTAGAGAATGGACGAGAACGTACTTGAATAAAACGGCGTATGTTTCGCGGAAGCGGTGCACGAGAGAACTTCCATAGTTTTCGAGCAACAAATGCATCATCTGCTTTGTGGTTGGCAAATTCAAAAAAGATGGTTCAAGCTCACTAAGTTATATGCGATGCTGAGTGTACCTAAGAACATTCTCAGTGTGCTAAATTCTGCCTTTCGTAAGTTTCGGAATGAAGTCTTCGTCACATCATTTTGAAGCCAGTAACAGATAAATTCAAAGGTTAGTACCATGTGGTCACTACGCCCCAGCGGCGGTTTGATGACCACTCTGTCTACCAGGTAAGCCTCGCTCGTGCTGAACAGGCCAAGCCCGGAGAGTGTCTGTTCTGGGAGATGCCTTGCAGGTAGTTCGAAATACAGTGTCCAGCCTTTCTTATGGATCAACGTTGCCAAGGTTTGCGAGAATCCGCAGTCATAATCCTCGTGAGTAGCTGCTATAGAGTTGAGTTTGGGTACGTTGAAGTCACCCAAAATGGGAAGATGAGAGAAACTCTGGATGGACGTGAGTCTGTCTAGGGTAGTGAGAATGGCCCCGTCGTCGGGTGCACTGCATGACGGCGAACGGTGCATAACACCAGCAAGAAGCGTGTCACGTTTGCTAAGTTGGGGTTGGATCCAGAGCGTTTTGCATTTCTCTGGGAAGGTAAATCTCCCAACGACATCTGGTACTGGGAGTTCCTGGTTTGGGAAAACGGCACAGCCTCCAATGCGTCCACGGAAGGAATCCGTTTGGTACAAAGAGCAACCAGGGACATGCATTTCATCATCATTGACATCCGCGGAAAGCCAGATCACTGTTAAAGCAAGAATGTGAGGGCAAGTGTAGTGGACGAGCTGTCAGATTTCTGGTAGTTTGTCCAGAAGGCTCAGACTGTTGATGTACACGCACTTGGGGGCTCCTTCCTCGTTTGACTGGGTGCAAAAAGAGACAGAAATGCAAGAGGAAGAGCTCGGGAAATCAACTTCATTAAGGAGGTTGCGTAACTGGCTGCATAGTTTTGTGAGTTCTCTTGGGAAGTGGTGGCCGTTTTATCACAGCCTGGGCATATGTGAGCGTCCCTGTTGAACGCTTCGTTCGCTTCTGTTGGCCCAAGGCCGATGACCTTCTCATCGCTCTTGCTCTCAGAGCTTCTGGAGGGTGATTTGCAGTTTTGCACGCTCGAAAAGTTGGATGGGGTTGTATATGAGGAGAGAATATCGGACGAAATGGCCCCAATTCAGCTAAGGAGACAGCCGCCGGAATGAGACAAGGTTGGAACATTTTGAATGTAGGGGAGATCCCAGCAGACTCGCTGGGCTATAAAGCTTAGGGACAAAATACGTCTTAACGGAAGGTTTTGGGGTGAGATGACGGGGGTCTAGAAGAGTGAGGGTCCTTAACACCTTTGGGATCTGCTTTTCCGGCCCCTTGCATTCAAGGGGATGAGGGCAGTAGACTTTGAAGTGAGTGCTTGGAATGGTCCATCCGAGGACACTGGTGTCCTCTTGAGAGCAGGGGTAAGGGCTTTCACGCTATCCCGGAGTTTGGGGTCATCCTTGATGCATGACTTTGTTCCAGAAAGCTGATAGCGCTTCTGCCGCTCCTACAGTGAGCGATCTAGTGAGAATCCCCCGAGATTAGCGTGATTTCTTTTCCGTTCGGCCCCTTTTTCCAGTAACTCTTCAGTGCCAATGTTTGTGGGCAACGTCACAAGAATTCCTAGTGACCTCTTGGTAGATTTGGAGCAAAGTCTGCTAGCGGAAACCATTTTTTATATTTTGGAAGAAAACAGGCGTTTGGCACCGCTCTGGCTTCTTCTCCTTGAGAGATTGTGGTCGGGAATCGTCCGCACAAAACAGGCCTTTTCTCCCGAAGTGCCCTATCCTTTAAGCTCGTCGCGACTTCAATTTGAGCACTGGACAAAGCCGCTGCCTTTCGAGCAGCCGCAGCGCCTGAAAAGACAAGGGCAATGTACACATTCAGCGAGCTCAGTTCCGACTTTATTTCGGATAAAACTCCCTGAGTATCACCCAGAGCTTTTTCTATAGTGACTATCTGTGCGCTAACATCCTTAAACGCCTTGCAGCCATACTTGCAATTGTCTTATTTCTTCTCACTCGGGGTGACGAGCAGAAGATCCAACGTGGCTTTCAGTGGGGTGCAGCTATCTCAAAAGACACGGCTCATACAGATAACTGGTCTTTTCGAAGAAATGATCAAATCGTACTGATCCTTCCTGAGGCCAGTACACTTAAAGTGGTATCAATGTAGGCACGTTTGGCATTGAATACCGTTCTGAACAGCCATGCGGCAGTAAAAACGACCACAAGCACTGGGTACCTCCGATCCACGAGTGCTGCTGGATCTTGTGCGTGTCATTGTGTTATGGTCTGTGTGGAAAGATGACATTTGTTAGTGGAAAGGAAACAGGTCTGAAAAATAATACGGATACTATCGAACAGGAATAATATATTACGCAATGAGTTATGCTATTCGACAACGAATAGCAATGATCGTATATAATTTTTTGCTGCACTGGGCACCAAGATAGCAAAAATATGAATGGACAATGACAGCGAGGAAATTTAAACCAGATTTTGAGTTACCTGCCCTGCGAGACCTACTGTAAAAAAGAAGTATGTGAGAGTTGAATCGCCACGGGATCGTCGAAATTCGAGTAGACACAAATCACAAATTTCAAGTCGAGGCTTGTACCCGACATTTTTTAAGCTCATGACTAGTTTGGTGGCCGTGCCCTGGACATGCTCAAGAGCCAATGTGTCTTTTTTTAAGCCGGTATACACGACCTGGTTAGTGTAACCGAGGGGCGGCCTCATATAGGCACTGTGAAGTACTCAAAAGACTTTTTCGTTTACGCTGGGGAAGTGTGTTTAGTCATCTTAAGAGTGGCAAGTCCCCTTTTTGCCGTCATTCGGCGGTGATAAGCAAAAGATAATATAGACGACCACCTAATGCCCAGATCTTTCTTCAGATCGATTTCCATGATATCTGCTGTGCTGAACAGAAAACGAGTGACGGAGTCATGACCAGAATCTCCAACGAGTGACATGTGCGCGCACTTGTTATCATTTAGTTGGTGACTTCAGTTGTCCGACCGGCGATTAATTGCATTAAGATTAATCTGTGGTGCACTAGGATAAGTGGTATTCCGGATATTGAGGTCGTCGGCGTATAGGCGGGCGTTGGTGGAAGTAATGTCTGGAAGGTCATTGGTGCGAACAAGAATAAGAAATAACGGATGACCAAGCAGTGGCCCTTTAGAAACGCCCGCAGAAAAGAAAGAGGGAGAGGAAGTGTCCGATCCGGTCCTAGCTCTAAAAGTTCGGTTATCAAGGAAGGGGGCAATCCACCGGAGAATCTTTCCACGATTACCACAGGCTTCCAGCCTGTTTTTCAGGTGTCTTGTGAGACGCGATCGAAAGCCTTGTCAGTATCAAGGAAAGCTTCTAAGATGGAGCCGTAATCTTTGGCTTCCATCAAACTACACAGGAAAATAAGCGTTTGTTGTGCGTGACCGATTAAAAGGGAAGCCATGCTGGGTGGAAGAGAAGAGATTATTTGATAAGAAGTGATTGAGAATGGCACGCTTTATTAGACGCTCTATTACCTTGCGCGGAATGCTGGTGAGGCTGACTGGCCTATAGCTAGCCGGACGGTTCTGATCGCTTGCTTTCAATATGGGTGTGAAAGTTGCCTCGTTCCATGCACTAGAGAGAATGCCAGTCTGCAGTATTTGTTCGAAAAGCTCATAAAGTGGTCCTGCCAGACAAGCAGCTGGTTCTTGGAGTATTCTGGGGTGGATCTTGTCAGGACCCGTTGTACTGCGTGAATTATCCTTGTATGAAAGGTCTTCAACATTTGGCACAAAAAACGGTAACGGGTGCTAGCCGGAAGTTCCGCAGTGGTGTGATAGGATGCCAATTGGGTGGTGTGGCGTTACAGACTGTCCATCAGTACTCCCCGATTACCTTGGCCAAAATCATGGAGACAGCTGGTCTACCTGTTGGGTGGTCACAGAGAAAGAAGTAGAGTAGAAGGTGAATGTGATATTTTCTGAATAGATAGAACTTGACGCGAGCCAGTATCCCGTATATCTGAATAAAGCATAACAGCGAATGAAAGATAACCACATGCCTGTATTAGAATTACGTGCCGTATCAAAAAGCGTACAACCTGAACTTCTATAATTGATGCGAAAGTGTATGTTTAGTGACATTCATCACACCCATCACACGTTGAATGGGACTGCGGGTGCTTGCAATCCATTCTGGGTTGCATTTGCAACCTTGAGGACCTTCGAATAATGATCGTAAATCCTGGGTTAGAATTCGAATCTCGAACAAACTCATCAGTATCTGAAGTCACACCACAATTTGAAACGAACTGACCCGTATCCTCAAAAGGTACCTGGTACACGTGTCAACTGTGTACAAGTAAATCATCAACATCTAGAATTCGTCATAAGCGTTTACCAAGATTCTTTAGAAGTAAACCAGATGACGATCTTAAGTCATTACCACGATGAAAGATAACTTCAAAGAATTAAATACACACCAAGTTTGACCTCAAAGACATTCCTTTAGAAAGTTTGGCGGGACTTCCATGTGTAGTTGGATGACAGGCGTTGCGATATTGTAGCAAAAGGTTGTTAACACCCTTCTCATGGTCTTTAGTCGTAGTACACTGAAGAGAGGCTATAACACTTTTGAGTGTTTTAACAAAGTTTTCAGCCTGACCATTAGAACAGGGATGTCGAACAGGAGCAAACAGATGCTTGCACCCAATGCCGTTGAACTAGGTAGTTAGAAGGTTGGCAGTGAAATGAGTACCACTGTCAGCCACTAACACAAGAGGGACACTCCTGAGTGCGTACATGGTGAATTCTGCTGTAGGTGTTGTTGTGAATGCCACTCCCGGACACTTCGAATAGGAATCAATCACTACTAGCGCATAATAATAAGCATGAACTCGTTGCCAGGCGCCAGTTTACATCGGCCATGGAATCCATTTAGACGATAAATTGTGCAAATTCTAATGACAAGATGGACGACTTTTAGCCAGACGACAAATAGTAACGTCAATCTCTGACCACCAGCACGTTAATCTGGCCAGAGGCTTCATCTTTTCAACTCCAAGATGTCCGGATTGTAGATCGTCCAGAACAGCTCTACGAAAAGCTGCAGGAATAACAATTCCGTCACTTAAGCACAATAATCCATCTGGAGTGAGTGATAATTCTTCCCAACGCACATAAGATGTGGAGAATTTCCGTCTGACTAGTGGGATCCAAACACGTCGTAGCACGCTGAGGATGGGTGAAAAGTAACGTTGAGTATCACGAATCATCTCTGTTCGGTTAATCGGCAAAGGCTGAATTAGTAAGCAGTCCTTACCAGAAGTTTGCTCAGATGTGTATGGAACACGTGACAAGTAGTCCATGTGTCTGATTTGGTTGGCTGATTTGTGCACTATAGTTTAGTTATATGCACTATGTGCCGTGCTCCATAACTAAACCATGGCTGCTGATGAACATGCCAATGACTAGTCAGGATTACAGATGAATTTCAGTGCTTCACGATCCAACGCAATTTTGAATGCCATTCCAAACAGATACTTACGAAGCCGCTTTACCGCCCGCTATACCGCCATAGTTTCCCGGTGCGTCTGAGCATAAACCTTTTCTGCCGGACTCAGTCGGCGTGATATACACACAACTGGTTTGTCGTCCTGCTCAAGCACAGCTCCGATTCTAACTAGAGAAGCATCAGTAATCAAAATAGGCATAGATTCAGAAGAAAACGGACGAAGTGTAGCATCATGCGACCAAAAATTTAACAATGGAATCACACACCATTCATGAGTTGGAGTCCACGTAAACTGCTTCTCAAAAAGCAATCGGAATAAACATTCAGTGAAAAATTTGGAACAAAACGGGATTAGTGCTCTAAAAAATCTAACAAAGAACGTAATTTGGGTAGATTTGGGTGTGAAGATGCGTCAACTGGTGGGTATAGATGTTTGGCATCAGGTTTGGATCCGTAACCGTCAACTAAGAAATCGAAACACTCGAAACTGCTTACAGTAAAGGCGCAAATGTTTAGATTAACAGCAATGTTTTTTTCAGAAAACTGTTAGAATAGTTTCAAAAGACGAGAAACATGGGTTAACTTGTTTGGAGCATGTAGGACGACATCATCCTGATAACCTTCAGCACTATCCATACGCTTTACAATATCGTTCATTACCTGCCGAAAGATATGAGGAGAGTTGCTAGGTGCAAACGGCAAAAATCGGTAATGAAATAGTCCATCAGGTGTATTGAGCGTTGTTATTGGCATTGATGTCTCATTCAAAGGAATTTGTAGACACATCCTTCAAGTCAATCTTAGAGAGAACTATGGATCCTGAAAGTTTGTTCGGAATATCCTCAGGTTCAGCGGTGGTACATGTATGCTGTTTAAATCAACGGTTTACAATAAGTCTATAATCGCCACATATACGCGGATTTTCCCGTCAGACTTCAAGAGTGTCACAATCGTCGTGAGCTGAGAGGATGAACCAAGAGGCCCAATGACGCACATCTCCGCAAGCTCGTTGAGCACCCTAATTACTGGTTCACGGAGTCCAAAAGGAACTATACGACGCTTCAGAAAAACCGGACCACCAGTTACTTCTGGGTTAACTGGAGGTATCTTCATGCCACCCTTGGCATTCGAGCACTTGAGAATTAGGTCTTTCAAGCTTGTGGAATCACTCTGTGGTACATGCAAGGAAACCTGGATATGAAGCATTTTTAAAATCTTTAGCCCCAAAATGGATGGGCCATGATGGGTAACAACAAAGTTGCAATTCCGCATATCCGAGTTGAGCAAGACGCAACAAATGAATAATAAGCACAAGCCTGTGTTAGAAGTACGCGCCGTATCAAATAGTGTACAATCTGAACTTTAATAATTGACGTGAAAGAACCTGTTCCATGGCATTCATAACGGCGAATCAAATCAATGGAGACATTGAACTGGGAGGGGCACCTACAACTTCAAATCTGGCAACTATTGAAGGTCAAATTCTTTTCACGTCTTGATCTTTGACTGTTGTGATACAGAATCTGGTTAGACTGCGTCTTTTGTCGATAAAATATGGTCAGGTAGTGTTCCTGAGGTGTGGATAAAGAAAGAAGGACTGGTTGAACCTGGCTGCTTTCGGGATGACCTGCAGACTTCGCTGGCCCACCTGTGGGATGATTTGTAGGAGATTTACAAAATTCATGGCTGTTTACTGTGCCCCAGCTGTCCAGAATGTTCACATGGTGTATGCTGTCCGGTGGTTCGTCTGCACGACATGTTGCTGTGTGGCGCGCACCCAAACCACTCATAGTTCCGGCTAACTCGCACGTCGACTGCCAGTTCCTAACACCCCTAGCTAACTTGCGCACGAATGTTGTTCATAGTGTTAAAATAGAACACTTGCGGACTTCACCAACTAAATATTTCCTGGTGGCACCCGAAGACGGCAGGCTGCCATTTGAGTGTTTCGAATGCCTCATGTAGGACACAACAATTTTACTGTCAAAGCAATTTTCGCTTCATTATTTGTAGCTTTATTAAAGAGAAAATGGGTGTGACATGTGTTGCATATTTCACACATAATGATAGTTGGATGGTTGTTTAGTTACAGTGAATAATTATTAGTTTTTGATCGCAGTTTTAGAATAACCGGCCACTTAGAAGGAAGCGCATTCCCTTTCGTACCCGCGTAACTCGAATTTGTATGGACTACGTAACATGCAGGCCAGCCGACTCTACTATGAATGCCCGTGACTTCGCGG
>QNGE01008773.1:0-15306 GCA_008508345.1 Paragonimus westermani | reverse complement strand
AGAACACCGCACGTTTGTTCATACCTGCGTTAAGAGCGAGTATTGTCCGAAGCATATAACAGCATCCAACGCACGAATGTCGTGTGACATTCTTTTCGATGATAGCAGATACTCGTTCAGAAGACACAATCGGCTAAAATGCAGTAAACATTGAACACCCTTACAAATTAGCAGGCGGAACGAGCCAATTAGCGCTTGACAATGCCAAGATGTAAATGTTCGTCGAATAGAAGATGCGAAACGCACTCCACGTAGACCTACACCATCTCGGGAGAGGTTAGTAAGACAATGGTCAGTCCGCCATTGGAGAAGAAAGCACAGCGATCCCTGAAAAGAGAAACCAGTAGTTTCATTTCTAACCCGGCAAATCGTCAACACCGAAGGCGATTTGGAATCCAATTCCTATTGGCAACTGTGCAAACTTGTGAACACATTGTGGTAGCTCCACTGACTGTCCATTTAGCTCGGTCTTCCCGAAATCCAATCTACCTGCAGTGGCAAAAAAAGCTCGCATTAACACCAACCAGATGAAATTGGTACGGATCTATAACATCGGATCAGTGATTAGGATTGCAACTATCCTGACGGCTGAACGTCCGCTCTGTTCATGAGTTTGGATGTCCCCCGAAATTGTGCAATATGCTGAAAGTGGTACCCCTTGGTATCAGCACACAATATTACGGAGGAACATTAGGACGAATGGGTGCGGTCAAAAAATTCCGAGACGAAACAACAAACTCCGACCACTTAGGGCACTCAAAACGGGCTTTCTTCGATGATACTAGACTTACCGGGATAAATGGATGTCGTACAGAGCATATAATTGCAAAACAAACGTTTTTCTTAAATCAATGGAAGGAATAGCAACCATGAAAGTACCGAAAATACACAGATCCATCACAAACATTTATTATACACATTAGTATCCAGCGTTTTCCTTCATTAACTGCCGCTTCATTTTCTTTTTGGATTCCTTTTTCTTCGTCGGTTGTGGAGCACTAGCCGCAACTTTGGGCACAATGTCATCTTTGGTAGCTAATATGACCTCTACATGGCAAGGAGAGCACATGTACGGATTAATGCGACCATGAGCCCGATACGTCCTACGCCGCATTGTTGGAGCCTGGTTGACCTGCAAACACTCAGTACACACTGTGACAACTGCCTACCTGAATGTGTTTGATAAAAAGGCGACTGGCTTCACCACCTTTAATGTCCTTATTCACACCATTACTGAAAGCGTTGTGCAGAAGTTGGAGGAGCATTTGAGCCGATTTCTTTGGCCACCGACCTTGTGTCGTCCCCCAGACCTTTGCTTGAGCATGACGCCCGATTCCGCCGTTAAACCGTCGAAAAGGCACTATTTCCTTCTTTTCTATGACGTTTTTCAAAAATGTCTGAGCTCGTTGGAGTGTCATACCCTAAGGAACAGATAACAACAGAAGACAATACTACCTTGATTGCGCGCGCACATTCATGGGTATTTTTGAAATGTGCACGTAAATACGGAACGCGGGCTTTACAGGTACGACTTTCATCCTCATCTTTTGGCTCCCACGAATACCGAACCATCGGAGAAGCGGTAAACGGAAAGGCCGCAAAACGTAACGTGAGCAAACCAAACGCGCGCCAAGTGCACCCGCGTTTAACAAATTAAAACAGATGTGATGTTCTCAGTCTCGATTTCACATCCAAAACTTGATGAAGGCCTGTACCTTTTGAGGTTTTGATAGTTGACTGGTTTGACTGGGAGACTGACCAGACCGCGTTTTCTGTCAATGCGAGCGTGGTCAATAGTTGTCTAAGGGTAGGGATGGTTTACTTAGTTCGGTAGATTATGGACGGAAGTAGAAAGCGACAGTTTTCGATAGTTTCTGCATGTTAGGAATCTCTGTACCAGAGTGAGAGTTACACGTGTCAACCAGACAGAAAAGATGTGACAACTCTTGGTTGCCTTGAAGGCAAGACTAAATCATATTTCGATTAGCCCAGAGTAGGAAAAAGGTTATCCCAACATTTTTTCAGTTCTTTTTGGATGCAATAGCGCTCTGTGCCTCAAAAATCGTTGAGAGCAGCTCGTTCTTCGGGTTGACTACTGGTTAAGTCAAACAGCCAGTCGTTGTCTTGTTTTCTTTGTTGTGAACCATTGAACTCAATTCTCTGTACTGACGCAACACAAACACTCATGCTGGAGAACTTGTGCCTGCATGGTGATTAATTGTGTACACCTGGGCAAGGTGCTTTCCAACCCTCCAGCGCTCATACAGGAATAAGTTCAACGAACTTAGAGGGTCTTGATAGCCTAGACATATCATGCATACCAACTTTTTTATTTTTTCGAGGACGGCTATGTTTTTTTAAATATAGTGATAAGGCTTGAGCGGAAATTTCCAAATGAAGGATAACTTTGGCCGACTACATTGAAATGAACACTGCTTGGCATGGGTTAGCGACCGCGGTTTTCAGTCGATATAACTCACGCCTTCCTTTTGTCCAGGTCGCAGCACACTTGAGTAGACGTGCTAGTGATTTGGATACCCGATTTTCTCATTAGCTGTTCAGATGCCAATTCGAATGTCTGTCCATTTATATCCTTTAGATCGCTGGTGATCAGCTAGGGAACATGAACCGGGAGATGGCTTTTGAGAACATCCAACGATAAATCCCACTTTAATATCCGTTCGCAGAACTTTGAAGTTTACTCCTGGAAGGCGTCCAAGTCCGACGGACCGCCAACCAGCTTTATATCATCCGCATACAAGCGGCACAGGCTGACCAGGCTGTCGAGGGTAGAATTGAGCCTTGAGTTATTCCACCTAAAGAAGAGTCTCGGTCCGACAGCACTGCTCTTACGATTGTCCTGAGCGAACTTCCAGTCAGAAACGTTCGGGTTCATCCACAGACACTAGGGGATACTCCAACTTCCCGCATCTTTCAACCCGGTAGCCCGAAGTTAATAGAAACGAAGGCTTTTTGGAAACATACGTAGCAAACCTCGGGCACTCCTACTCTATCCAGCTTCTCCGCGACAGCGTCTAAAAACGTCAGGGGATTGGCAAGACAAGGTTAGTCCCTTAAAAGGAATTGTTGAGCAGCCCTGAAAGACGTCTGTTCGTGGAGGGATCTGCACATCCTCCCTTGTAATAGGCGTTTGCAGATTTTCTGACGAGGCTGGTCACGCTTATCAGTCGATAATTTTGATTTCATTACATTATGATCACATTGCGAAGCCCGGGGAAACCTGCGATTAAAATAATTCAGAAACATTTGTTTATGACCGAGCAGTCAGAAAATCAAATAAAAACGGGCCCATTCAGGATATTTCACTGATTTCGGAGACCTCAGTATTCAGAATTCCCCCCTACAAGCTCTACCACGTCCTTTCTCTATGGGGGCATCTGGGTAAAATCGGCCGGGGCGCTACATCTTCTCCAAGCGTATATCTAATTTTACTCGAAATGTCATTCGGATCCCCATCTACTACAAAACATGAAGGGACGTTCAAACAGTTGGCCACTCAACGATTCAGACTGTGGAATGCTGACTTCTTCCGTGACCTTTGTTTCGGAAAGGTTAATCGTTTTCCATGCCTAATGTCTTCGTTCTCGATGCAGAACACGAAGGGCGTCGGGCCCATTTCTTTCCTCAGCAGCGCCTACCACCATTTGGCAGTCGCTGAGTAGGACATCACAAATATCATCACCACAGCAACGTTCGCACTTTTGGAGTCCACCAGGCTGCAATTTGGGCTCCGTGGTGCGACTCAAATACCCCGACGTTTCATGGATGAAGCATTTCGTGGACTCCCGTTAGCACGTGTTTACGTCAGTAGTGTCTTAGTCTTTCGCCACCCGAACGAAAGATGATTATGGTGTCTATGCGCCGTTTCCAGGGTATTTTACAAAATAATATAAAGGATAACACCAATAAAAGTTGGCTCGTTGGTTTTATTTCAGCATCGCATCGATCGGACCGGCCTTACTTTTCTACCAGATGAAGTTGAGTCCGTTCCGATCTTCCGACACCCATCACACTGACCCAGCACGGACACATCTTCGGCGTGCTCAGTAGTTGTCAGTGATCCACACCATATCGAGCAGGCGTTATTTTATCCCTATCATACCTGGTTGGCTGAAAACGTGAATTTGTAAAACTCTTGCTGGGGGCTATTCTGCTTTCCAAATGGCGGTGGACACCCTGCTTGGTACCAACAGGCACCGCTTTATCAATTGTGATTCAAGTGCTCGTTTTATGTTCATCATTGACACATCAAAGGCCGCCGTCGGTAGACATCATTTTCCTGCGCAACCTACTGTGGTAAGAAAATCGAGTTTGATCCAGGTTGTCTTGTCATTTCATTTTTTGGAAGTTTAACTGGCGTGGGTTGTGTTTTGGCCAAATGAAGTGTAGAAAGGAAGTGGCGGTGCATCATCTCTGGCTATCATTTTTGTAGCTGTGTACTACTATTCCATTACTATCTATTTGTCACCTCTGTTCATTACCATATCGCTGTATTATATAGTTTGCACTTCTGCAGATTATCGCAGGGTTGTGTCGTAGTCCAGCCTCAAATTTGCTCGACTTAAAGGTTCTCCGCTATGGATGACTATGGCTTCAACTGCAGGGGCTGTAGGTGCGGTGAGCCAGTCACCAAAAGTATTCGCTGGGAAGATTGTAAGAAGTGGCGTTGGAGCTGGCGCTTCAAACTGACCGAGGTTACAATAGGATTGTATGGGTATCACAACCAGTTGAGATGGGCATACTCACACAGCTGTTTGTTGACGTCAGCCTTCTTAAGATAGCTGCAAAACTCCAAGAGCCACTGAGATATTATAAAAAGAGCAGGTGCTCTGAAAGTTTTTGCTGAACAACGGGGACACAATGTGGAGGAGGCAACTATAAAACAACGAGAGGCGATATTCTGCCTAGAACTGATAATGGACGGACTTGTGGGTGAGTCGATGAAGCTGCGCATCACGGGCGAAAACTCATTAGGCAGGTCTCAAAGCATTCTGACCTTCACATGAACGGAAACCAGAGAAGAGCTGGGTCAAAGATAGATGATGGTCATTCTGCTGATGGCAGGATCATCCACAAAGAGAGTAGGTGGCTGCAGTTTAAGCTACACAAACAGAATTCAAAACTGGTCACGCTCGATTGTCGTCGAGTTTGCATAAGTTTCCCGGATGGACTGTGTACTCTGGATGACAAAATGGGCATAAAGTACGGCATTAAGTCACCGTTATCGATGAAAACATCAGCTTGTGTCGTTTCAGCCGGTTTTCGGGCCAGGAGACTATGGCTGTATTTGTGAAACCATCAGTCCAGTGTGACAAGCAAGCTTAGTTACCCGAACACGATCGAGATATTTAGATTGGAAAGGTTTCGGCTATGAACGCGTGCAAAACAAAATTAGTGTGTTGCGGTGGCTCAAGGCTGGTTTTCAATGTGGATAAGTAAGAAAACCTCACTCGTGTTGAATCCGGGCACCGCTCGCGAGACGGAACAGAAGGCCCGAATTTCGAGATGGAACACAATAAGGCCAAAAAACTACAACCATCTAAACCAAAACCTCGGTCGAAATTGGCTATTCCAGCTTGTGGGTACTCCGAGGTCAGTCGGGCGAACTGCCACAGCCAGCTTGCAGCTGAGAATATAGCCTGATCGATGGCGGTTGCAACAGAAGACAATGAACTCATGAGCCAAGACTTACGATGTGGTCCTCGGGGTAAAAAATGGGTAAACTGAAGGAAGCATAGGGGCCAAACTGCTGAGGAAGGAAGCTATTCGAAGGACTAAAATTTCCGTCGGGTCCCTCACTCGAGGCAGTTTAAGCACCGTATAATCACCCGAGCGCTCTCCGAATGAAACTCTCTCGCGGTTTAGTGCATGAGTGCTTGCGACGTTGGCAATAAGTGGAGGGAACAGGAGGATCGTAGAAAACTTTCCGATGTCACATGTGTAGCCAAGACATGGAGCAAGCTTGAAATAACGTTAGCGAGCTTCCATCAAGATGGCTCCCCCTGCTCGCAGCCGGAACCGTCTGTACAATTGTGCAGATAGAAAGGTCCTGCTGTTGGTAAACGACGAGTACAAGAAGTCGGATGTGTTAGCACTGAACCGACTTTCAGCAACGCGTACAGGAATGACGACCCTGGATTTTCCAGCATAGCCTTCGTTGGAACATTTACGACGCACCTTTGTGAATAACAATATGTGTAGAAATAACTGAGTGCCTTGCACAACGGTCAGGAGCAGCAGTAAATGTGTGCCGTAATTTACAAGTCAGCTGCTTACAATTAAACAATCATCAAAAACTAACATAAAATGTTGCCTTACAAGTCTCGTTGATAGTGCATACAAAACAGTGAAGCACATCAAATAAAAACAATTAGATTGCACAGTGACCTCCAAACGAGTGAAGCAATACGTACGGATAAGTAGGTGCAGTTAACTCGCGAAATCGTGTGCGAAGGGGCCAATTAGAAAATTTGGGCTCTTGAAACCTGTGGGAAGATCTGTACGACAGCTCCAGCGACTGCGCGATACACGTTTCATGACGCAAAGTGAAGTGTTACTTTTGGAAGATCTCTAATTGTTAATGATAAACGGATTGAAAATAACAAAACGTCACGAGCAAGTTGTAATACTCTACGTTTTCACCCACCTCGAGTGGCCTTCCTCAGGAGTGTTGTCAACAACAACATCTCTAACTGTTGATTGATGAATTAGATGACGGAAAGCAGCTGTTGTGGCATATTGCAATACCCGAGTAGCCAGCGGCTGTTTCTGCGGTATGATTGCAACAGAATATTTATGTTAGCTTTCACAATAGTTTGCTTGTACAGCCTCCGTTCAAGCCGAAATCGATCTTCTGTAATACTTGACGGTTTTTGGGAGGTTTATAAAGGGTTTGAGACAGGGAAAGCAAGACAAGATGGTGGTGCGCGTTTTTAATGCGATCATGTGAAGTATGTCGGTCGGGTATTTTGTGATTTTCGTGACGTCTCATGTGCACGGAGCATTTGTATAATGACCTGTTATCACTTAATACCGGCTGCTATCAGTTGTAACATGGAAGCTTGCCAGAATGAATGGATAATTACGGACGGACATATATCTACATGTGGATAGATGTGTATATGATCTACAAACCTGTTTTACATTTGCGCTTTCTAAACATACGATTACTCCAGTTGAATGCACTAGCAACTGACAGTTTTGCGCTTCTCAGCAATCTGCACAGTGCGTGCACAGTGGTGTACATAAGTAGAGTAATGTTGGCTTTTTCAACGGTTTAGACAGTGTGTAACAGATAAAATGCTGAGTTATCGTGACATGATAAAGATACAGCGAACTGTTACGAGCAGGCTGTTTTCAAAGGAACCCTGATATAGGTAACGGACTCGGTTGTTATTTGCAGCGGCAGATTAAGTACTTCCCAAGCCACATTCAGTGTCAGAGAAAAATGTGGCTTAAAAACAGACATGTGAAAGCGTGAAAGAGCCGTTCAGGTTCCTTTCTAAAGGCTGGATGTATTGACTGGTGCTGATTTTGTCTGAAAGCCCATTCCAAATATAAGAATATTTCACAAAGTATCGGTGTACAGCGTCCCATTCAGTATAACAACTCGTTTAGAGAGGCGCNACAGCGTCCCATTCAGTATAACAACTCGTTTAGAGAGGCGCAGCTGCTCAAAAATGTTCAAGAAACTGGCGAACTTCAGATACCCAGGCGCATTGCGCCTAATGGGGTCACGATGAGCAACTTTGAACCGCATGTAATTTGTTATAATTTTCGAGAGGATTACGGTGCATTTGCTTACGTTTGTTTCCGTGACNATTTCACAATAAAGAGGAAAATATTGTATTAACCGTCCCGCATAGTATCGGTGTGCAGCGGCCCATTCAGTATAACAACTCGTTTAGAGAGGCGCAGCTGCTCAAAAACAGTTAAGGAAACTGGCGAACTTCGGATACCCAGGCGCGTTGCGCATAATGGGGTCACGATGAGCAACTTTGGGCCGCATGTAATTTGTTATAATCTCCGAGAGGATTACGGTGCATTTGCTTACGTTTGTTTCCGTGACAACTGCGGCAACACTTTTGTGCACTACTGTTTTCTAGGGCTTACGTGGTGCCTATCAAATCAGTTTCTGTACAGTCCAATTTGGTTTAGCTAACCTGCGGTGACTGCCAATCATATCTGTTCTGCTGTACATATGACCCCCAACTTTGGAGTAGATAAGTACTCTGCTCTAACTTGCTAAAAGTAATCACACTGACTACGTGTCGTGCGCTCGTGAAGCCGTCAGGCAATGTGGCGTGCCCGTCGAATGAACACGTGCTTCTTACTAGGGCCTATTCAACCGCTGGCTCCACTCAGATCAAGAACTGTCAGCAAATGACTTGCGTTCATTAACGGAGAGTAACCGTGAGAGAACGGAACAGATGAGATAAATGAACAGATGAATACACAGGGATCGAGAATAGGTGGGAAACAGGTAGAAGAGTATAGATCTGGAAAAAACGGTCCAAATACTTTCGTGTACTCATTATCACGCGCAGGCAGACAGTTTGCCATTGATAGAGGGCAGGGCGGAAAAAGGCAAAACCTAACCCTCTGCTGACTCATGGATAGCTCAAACCGGTCGCGAGATTACCGGTATCTAACACTCATCTGGATGCTTCCTAAAGTCACTGTCTGTGGCGGTAGTGAAAACGATGGACTATTCCAGTAGTTTACTACTGAACATGAGAAAACATGGCGCGCTGCTTAGCAAGCGTTTTCTCTTGCCTTAGGAGTGCCAGACAACCACTAGGAACCAGCAAGTTCCTTCGTGCACCCGAAAACCCCCTCAACAGCTTAAAGGTTTCAACCAGACTGCGCCTCTAGAACTCTCCTTCGAGTAAAAACGATTTCGTTCTCTCAGCCTGCTAGGATAGTGGGCCCCGCCCTGTGGACATTTTTCGTGCTACCTCTATGGCCTGTCGGTCCCCTGTAAATTTAAACCTCCATGCCTGTACGTAGTATTCCCAGTGTGGCCGAACCTACACGTTATACAGAGAAACCAGCATTCACGGCTTTCGTGGTATAGTCGTTCTCTCCAGTGCGTACAACGACTGACTTGCTTTTCGAACGGCTGTTGCGCATCGGGTTACAATCACAAAATTTTGCACCAACTTGTACTCTCGAGTTTCTTTTTCCAGCCATCTTATATGTTTCTACATTAACTACAGCCACTTCTATACGTCTAAGTGCCACTGCAGCGCCAACTTTCAATGGTTGTCTTCACTCACCAGGATTTACTGGCAGTCCTGATCAGTCCGCTTATGCATTTCATCCCCGTCGTGATGTAGAGACGCCCTTGTAGAGGAACTAGTTATTTTTATACCATCCGCAAATAATCAACGTGCGGTCCGCTAGCTAAACCACTGTTGCATGCTAAGAAACTTGGCGGACTCTAGAGTGACCCAGTGGGAACTCCAGTCTTGGAGAAAGCTGTGCTCGATTTATCCCCCTCCAGTTTCACATAAAAACGACTAACGCAACAATGCACATTCACCGGGGGCTACGTCATAAGCTCTTAGATTCATGAGAAGTGAGCCATAATTTCACAACCTAGAGCTTTCCCTAAATCTGCGTCATCTAGTTCTGCTCGTTCGCTTCGGCTCAGAAGTCGAGTCATTTCGTCTGGGAAAGGCAAAAATCCTGCTCCATAGAACTATGCTGCTGCGCATTCAGAGTGGCATGACTGGAAATATGTTGTGCCACATTGTCTATGATGATCATCTCCATGACTTCAGCAATACTAAATGTGAGGCTTACGGAACGATAATTGGAGGCGGCGTTCTTGTTGCCCGTTTGGTGAATGAAGTTGATTGTAGCCAGCTTCCATCCCTCTGATAGCCTAGCCTGATCCACGGACAATGCAAATAACTTGGTGTGTGTGAGAGAGAGAAATCTCCCCGGTAACTGCAGGGTAACGTGATGGGTATCATATTTGTTATTCCACAACTTTGCTAACCGCTTCCTAACTTGACAAGTTATGGGAGGTATCTCCGACATCATTGAGCGTTCAGTTCCCATTCTAATTATGTTGGATCTCCCCGAATCCCTCATCTATACATAACCAAAAACCGGAGAAAGTTTTCAGCTTTTCCGTCACCCGCATTCCAATTTTGCCTTAATTCATCCGTGAAACATCTCACAACCACCCGTGCGGAATTGTGGTGCGCCCTCGGATCGGATTCGACCTGCGTGGCCAATTTCATCTCGTGCCACACGGCCTTAAGTTTGTACTCGGCTAACTGTTTGTCCTGTCCGTTTGTATTTCAGGGAACTTCGGTGCCCTACTACAGACTTGGATAATTCTGGATCTCCCGTTATAACTTTTTGGACCTTAACGGCACTTTAAACATAGTGGCGGATAACCACGACGCTCGATTCTCCTTACTAGAGCAAATTGGCGCACCAGTTTTGCGAGATATGCCTTAGTTTCCCCCCGGCTGTTATCCAAGTTGAAATCCCCTCCGCCATTGCCCATGGGAATTAGTGTGCTGAATCTGCCGCGCGACAACGTGCCATCCTCGTATAATTGGGATGCCACATATCCAGCTCGACCGTGACTCAGCCCCGCTGCGTTTACCGTACGCATGGTACAGGTATTACGCTCGCGCCTCAATGTTTGTTTTGAGAGTGTCGATCTTTTGGACATGCTCGATAAGTGTGTTGTTGTTGCAAGTTTTATCACGTGTGTCGCGAATGGATTACCGCCTCTTCTTTGCGCTTCTGACTCATGGCATTGAAGATGCGGAATATTTCGTATTCTCTGAGTCATCGGTGGAAATTAAGCTCGATGTACGCAGTGGTTGCAGATGGTCACAGACAATAAAAGCAACCATTAACTAGATAATGCGATAAACGTGGAATCTGTCAAAAAGTGGCGTATTCAGAAGTGGAAGGATTGTGGCTTGAAAACCTACGACGTACGCACCAGGAAAGGAAGTAAGTCGCCTGTTCCACAGATTCAGTCCAAATGACGTGAAGCTATACTTATTCCAATTTTAAGTGGTCAGTTATGGTCTGAAATTTTAAATATTTTAGGAAAACGCTGGAAAGTATGTCCATTTGCACCTTCGCAGGATGTCGCTTTCACCTAACAAAGCGGCTTAGGTAGAATGTTGAAATAAACCAACCAGAACGAGGAGGCGGGAAGTTGCAAAATCCGGCAAACAATTGGGCGTATTCCGGCAAACCAATTCGTCGGTNCACAGATTCAGTCCAAATGACGTGAAGCTATACTTATTCCAATTTTAAGTGGTCAGTTATGGTCTGAAATTTTAAATATTTTAGGAAAACGCTGGAAAGTATGTCCATTTGCACCTTCGCAGGATGTCGCTTTCACCTAACAAAGCGGCTTAGGTAGAATGTTGAAATAAACCAACCAGAACGAGGAGGCGGGAAGTTGCAAAATCCGGCAAACAATTGGGCGTATTCCGGCAAACCAATTCGTCGGTCGCTCAAAATCGTCAAAGAGTTGAAAATCTTGCAAACTCTTTGAGCAGTACAGCGTATTTGTGTTCTTTCGCCGCAAAATGTTCTCTTCACATAACGGATGTTTGTGGGAGTAAGAAGAAGAACGCAAGTTCACATGTTAAATGAGAGGATGTGGAGTGGTCACGTGTACGATGACGAATAATGCATACGTAATTTTGGGCAGGCTGTGATATCAATATTTTCGAGTTTTCCTTGGGGTATACAGCGTTAGCAAGCAGTTGTTATAGTGTTTCGTGATAACTGGTTAACCAGTATCTACTGCCGTGATGAGCATCACGCGATACTCAAAACTCCGTACTGAATTTTGATCTCAGTTTGCCTTACAGAGTAAATGATTAAACTAAACGTCATATTTTATTACACACAAAAAGTTGTAGGTTTGTCAACAAGATGAGTTTTGCGCAGTAGACGCAGCAGAAGGAATGAATAGAGGTTGCAATGCGACTGTGTAGACTACACGAAAGGGATATTTTTCGCAGTTTTGTTGACAGGGTTTGATGCTGTAATCAGTAATCTGTTAACATCGACCACCGTTAATCGGCTCAAGGCCTCATAGATCTTATGATCCCGGCAGTTGGGGACTGAAATTATGGCAGAGTGGCAACCTGATCATAATCAACTGCCATTGGTAATGCAACATGGATGTGTATGGTGTATATGGTGTAATGTATGGAGTGCGTAAGCACAGGTTTCCCGGTTCGAGAGCGAAAGCTTTTGCCATGGCAGTACCCTATTTTTTCGTAGGCGTTTGTACTGAAGCATTCTCCAAAATGACATCCTACCGACCCGTGAACCTTTCATGACCTTACAAACTTTCCTCCCTTACCGCGACGTTTCCACGTGGTTACGCTGTCTGCCTTGCATAACTTGGGAACCACCGATCAGAAACAAAATTACCTAAGCGTTTAAAACCCATTGCCTGTAGACCAGAGGCGGCGATATCACGGGTGGTAATTAGAGCATAAAGCGTTCACTCCCACGTTGCTGTCCATACAGGGTTCGTGGGTTTAAACACCTCTTTTCCTATCTGCTACACTTTACCTCACTCCTGGGTCCCTGGCTGTATACCGGTGTGATAAACAGGTCGATGCATTGTGACCCAAAAAAAGACTCACAAAAGTGCTAGGTACGGCATCAAAAGACAAACCCTATCTGTGCACTGTCGACGAAATATAGGTGTTACCTTGACAGAAAATTTGTAACTGACATTTTTTGTGTGCGCGCTAAGAACCAAGTCGAATCGTCGTGAGTGGCGGCTAAACGTGGTTCGACTTCTCGTGACCCTACACCTTACGATCCGAACTGCAAAGTGACTCCGATAAACAACCGTGATCCTCCACTTTGCACCCGGCACGGCTGGCAGTTCCAGTACACCAGCCACCGCAATTGTTTGTACAGTCCTGTCTCGCACCATCTTCCCCATTAAGCACACCTCATCCCACTCATAGTTTGAGACTGTGATTGGTCGCGATGACGGTCAAACCAGCAAGATATTAGGCCTTCACACCTGTACACAGATGTATACGTTTGAAACAGAAAAGCCAACATCGTCTTGCTCAGGCCGGTGGATACGAGATTGGCGGCACTCAGTCGCACCGAGATGACTCTATCCCTGAGACTTGGGTAATTTTACCTAACAAAGGAATTACGGGTCACGGGTTACGCTTACATCAACCCGTCTCTCCGACACAGCCCGTCAGGCCCCACTTCATTATACATTGCTAACTATGCGTTGTATGTGGAGGTTTTCATTGGCGTCCAATCAGTTGGTTGTGACTTCCGCGCCGGTAACGAAAAAGAGTGCAGGGTTGAAACTGGCTATGCTTGGTGAACCTCGGCTGGTGTTAGATTAAGGCCAATGACGGCTCGGTTGAACCAACCTGAATTGCTGGTGACTAGCTCTCTTTTTCACACATTTTTTGTCGGAGAACGGGTTAACAAAGCCACGTGCTCCATAGAAAGACTCCCAAATTATTAGGGTGTCCAGCACTGCAATGGAAGATGCGGACCAAATACGTCTCCTGCAGCACACTTGCGAGAGTGTACTACTTTGGAGTTCCCGTGCGAGAAGGAATGGGGCAGGAGTTGCGATTGGAAGGTTAGTTGACGCTCCTTTACATACGTATCACTACTTTTCTATCTAGTCTATCATGAATGAACTCCCCCTCACCAGTAGTGTGAACAAAGCTTGAGACAAATACCGTGTATTTGAAAAAACACTGAGGGTTCGCGATAATCTTTTTGCATTCACAGTCTTCTGTCGCCCACACAGATAACTCGGTAACCAAGGCGATAATTATAATCCAAAAACCTGTAAATCCTCCACTAAATGGGACAATAGCGTATCCGTGTGTACCAATCAGGCATTAACGTGTACATATTCTGGATGTCTGACCGGTAACAGCCAGTGCATCTTGCGCAGGATTAAACTCAAAATTGAAACGATTCTTCTAAAAGGCCACATATATGTAAGTGAGGAAAGCGTACGGAGTGAGTATAAAATAGTATTTCCTATGTGCGTGTTTTAAGTGGAACTCCGCATCAGGTCATTCTGTTTAGTTTACTAATGAGCACAAATTTCACACTTTATAGCAATCTGGGTTATGCATGCACAATAACGAACATGAGCAGGATAAGGTTGATATTTTAACGGTTTCATGAGCATGCAATGGACCATATGCCAGGCTGGTGTGTGGGTCAACAAAAAGGGTACAGCGAACCGTTTCAAAAAAGTGGTTTTCGAGAGACGTCCAGCAGCAAAGATGGGTATGTATGTTGTATGCAGCTAGCTGCCAAATGTTCCCCATGCCGCTCTCAAAAAATCATCGAAAGATACGCAAAGTTTGAAGATAGACGTTGTGTCTGATAGCGTAAGATAGCTGTCCAAGCCCTTTCCAGAACTTTGAATGTTATTACTGGGTGTAACTTCATTCGGAAATTTATTCAACATGTAGGGATATTTTATAATGAAGAAGTCTGTGCGTATCTGTTTCCGAGCTAGCAGTGGTGGTAAAGTTGGATGTGTGGAGAGCTGTTTTGCAAGTGAACGGCAAACGTTGTTGTGATGACGTCCGAATGTATCAGTGTGTTAAGAGGTGTGGGGTTCAACTTTAGTCTCTGTAATCAAATGGAACAATACCAAGTTTTTAACAACGTTCTCTACAGGTAACTGAAGAAGAATATCCCAATACGGTTCTGGCGGATGGTCGTCGAAGATTTTCTAACGTTAGCATATCAGAATCGCGTGGATGGCGGCAAGTGAAGGTGCAACACTCAAGTTGGTGTGGAACATATTTTGTAAGGCGTCGCCCTCGCGACCGATAGACTAAATATCCCATTGACACATTCCATTATCCTTTTAGTTTCGGCTACCTGAAGGCATATTTATCCGGAGAAATTTGAGAAGCTTGAGTACCGTCTTCCTTGATCTCAAACGGAAGCCGCAGCATCAACGTTATAACCATCCACTACGACAGAACCACTGGGTATTTGACAGCCGAGAGTAATTGTGTCTGATTTGTTCGCCGAGGACGTCATCAGCCATGTTTTACACCATGACTATATTGAGGTTAGCTCCTCTCGTATATTTTGTGGACAAAACGATGTAACTGAGCTGGTGAAATATGTGAACGATTCTGATATCGTCAGCAAACGGAAATGGCTTGCCATTTTCAGTAATACTGCATATGTGATTCAAGTGCATAAGGTAAGGTATCCAAACTGGAGGCTGAACTTGCCCAACTAAAA
>QNGE01008772.1:4891-15310 GCA_008508345.1 Paragonimus westermani | reverse complement strand
AAGATACGGTGTAGGAACAAAATATGACACAAGAACAGCGTACGTCTACGCTGTCCACATCTACCGTTTTTGTTTCATCTGGTCGTAGACAGTGCTTGCGTAGCCGTCCTATTTGATGAAAGACTGATTTTTATTACGCGGAGGATAAAATGTTCTTGGACAGTGTTACCCAATGCTAGAAGCTGTTTCGCGCCTTACTAAACGTTTCGAAACGCGTTTTGCAGCTTCAAAGTGATTCCGCAATATTTCTGCGAATACGTAGGTTTAATGTTGGATAATGAGGCTATAGAGGCTGTTGGCCGGTTTGTATACTTGGGAAACTGCATCAGCAGCGGAGGTGTGAAGAAAGAAGTGTTAGTGCGTATCTCCAAGTCTAGGACAGTATTCGCCTATCTAGGATACCTCTGGTGACAGAGAGGCATCTCTCTGAGACTAAAGGGTCGCGTTCATAAAGCAACTGTTATGGCAGCAAAACATGGCTGCTCAGCGTAGAAGACGTGAACCGTCTTCAGTTAGTTGGCTACCGGTGTCTGCGTTCGATCGCTTGCATCAGGTGTCAACAACAGGTAAGTAGGAACGAGGTTAGGAAGCGGGTATTTGGTAGTGATTGTCCAACGAGTTTTTTTGTTACATTTGCACAGACAGATGGTTAGGGATGCCAGCCTAGTCGTTTGCCAGACTTAGTACTCTTTGTTGATGCTGCGGCCGACTAGCGTAAAGTGCGACGTGGTGTAGGGGAATGGAATCGTTCACCAACGGGGTGGCTACTGTAGGTCTCCAGGGCCAGGGTCATCGCGATTCGCAGGGTCGGTGGGTGGAGATATTAGGTGAGATGGCGGCTAATCGAACTCAGTGGCGTGGATGTTTGAATACGTAGGTTTAATGTTGGATAATGAGGCTATAGAGGCTGTTGGCCGGTTTGTATACTTGGGAAACTGCATCAGCAGCGGAGGTGTGAAGAAAGAAGTGTTAGTGCGTATCTCCAAGTCTAGGACAGTATTCGCCTATCTAGGATACCTCTGGTGACAGAGAGGCATCTCTCTGAGACTAAAGGGTCGCGTTCATAAAGCAACTGTTATGGCAGCAAAACATGGCTGCTCAGCGTAGAAGACGTGAACCGTCTTCAGTTAGTTGGCTACCGGTGTCTGCGTTCGATCGCTTGCATCAGGTGTCAACAACAGGTAAGTAGGAACGAGGTTAGGAAGCGGGTATTTGGTAGTGATTGTCCAACGAGTTTTTTTGTTACATTTGCACAGACAGATGGTTAGGGATGCCAGCCTAGTCGTTTGCCAGACTTAGTACTCTTTGTTGATGCTGCGGCCGACTAGCGTAAAGTGCGACGTGGTGTAGGGGAATGGAATCGTTCACCAACGGGGTGGCTACTGTAGGTCTCCAGGGCCAGGGTCATCGCGATTCGCAGGGTCGGTGGGTGGAGATATTAGGTGAGATGGCGGCTAATCGAACTCAGTGGCGTGGATGTTGTTGTTTGGCCGAGTTGTTTGTAAAGTGGGTGCACTTAATGTCGCGGTGCACTAGGAGCCGTCTTGCAGATGACGCTTCCCTCCTACGTGTTGTTCATTTGTTTGTTGTCAAAGTGTAAGCTACTTGATTCTCAATATTTGAATACAGGGGTGGCTATGTTAAGTAGTTGGATCCTCCCTTTCCCTCTTTTATTCATTTTACTCCGATTGTGCTTGTTTTTGGTCGTATCACAGCTAAGCATAAATGAAAACCACTGATGCCTTGCTGTGTACGGTGATGGTAACAACAAACTCTGTTCACTCACTTCTTCCGCGGTCTGTTTTCTGGTAGTCAGTATAGATAAAGATATCTTCATCATAATGATCTTGATTGTAGGTTCACGCTGAGTCACTTGACGGAAGCCACTCATCTCGGTCGTATTCCAACAAATCATTGGCCTTCCGTAATGTCTCAAAACCCTTTCCAGTTTGGAATGTCTCGCTATCACCTTTGGGTGTCGATGTCGATCTGAAATGTCCGAAGAGGATTTAGGTGAACGGGGTTGCACGGATAATGTGCACAAGTAGACTGACAGACAGGGCTGAGTTGATTCTTACGCAGTAAGTGGAGATGGATCTGTCAGGTACAGAGGGTAAACGAAGTTGGTTCACCTATATCCACTTACCAGGCTGATAGGGGGTGCGGATTACAGGTGCACGATGAGTTGGGCACGTAAATGTGTTCGTACTGCAGAGAACGCACACGGACACCACTGGCAAACCGACTGTAGGTACATGAGCAATCCATTCGGATTGGTATTGGATTCAGCCATCACCATCGTCGTCCGAACCACCAGTTAAATCAGGCAAGCACTGTCTCGAATGGTAGAGCGGTAGCCATCCGAGTCAGTCTGTCGTGACAGCTGAAGGCAGGGCTGAAGCACCCAGAGCAGTTGATAGGTAGTGCACTGCAAGCCCGGTAACATGGCAGGCCTCTGCGGGCCCACTCTGCCCATGGGTGGTCTAGAAATGATTCAGACGGGACAAACTGCTTCATGTGAATAACCCCGTGGTTTGCCGACTACTGCGCTAGCAGAATAGCACGACTGCAAGCAGACTAACATCAGTTGACCGCATTCCAGTAAAACGGTTGGCCGAGATAAAGGTGGACGCGGGAGTGGTTAACTAACCATGAAAGTGTGTATAATGTACCAGTCAAACAACTCGCAGTAGAAATTAACTACTAAACACACCATTCATCAGTTTTGTTTCACGAATATTTTCTGAGAGATATCGGACGACGATGGTGATGGCTGAATCCAATACCAATCCGAATGGATTGCTCATGTACCTACAGTCGGTTTGCCAGTGGTGTCCGTGTGCGTTCTCTGCAGTACGAACACATTTACGTGCCCAACTCATCGTGCACCTGTAATCCGCACCCCCTATCAGCCTGGTAAGTGGATATAGGTGAACCAACTTCGTTTACCCTCTGTACCTGACAGATCCATCTCCACTTACTGCGTAAGAATCAACTCAGCCCTGTCTGTCAGTCTACTTGTGCACATTATCCGTGCAACCCCGTTCACCTAAGTCCTCTTCGGACATTTCAGATCTACATCGAGACACCTAAATGTGATACTGAGGCCTCTCAACCCGGAAAAGTTATGGGAAGCTGTTAGTTTGGTGTTCATTAAACCGACAAGCCTTGCATGTTTTGACTTTTCTGCCCATGCTCCGGTCGGTTGTAGCTCGTGTAGTTACATGCGGATTTTTTGGACCACGTGTAGAATAAAATCGGGTGCGTGATTTGCTGTTCTTCAATAATTTCGGCACCTGATATAAACTCCGCGACTGTTTGAAGTGGCATATCCCCTTGCTTCCAACCCTGAGCACAGAGGGGTTATATTGCCTGTAGTGTGTTCGACAAGGATCCACAAGCCTGAGTGCAAATTATGAAGGTCCCTGTCCCACGAATTGGGCCTTTTTCATCTTGTGACTTCACTGTCGGACATGTAAAAGAAGACGCGAGAAGGGTTTTAAAATACGGAACTTGATATTTTGGTCTTACGGATGAAATCTTAGGAAGGGAGGCACAGTTGATAAACCTTCTCCAAGAAGGCCCTACGAAAAATGTTTGCAGAACTGAATACAAGGAATAATGTTTTTTGGGTCTATTTCTGAGGTCAAACTTGTTGCTGCTTTTCCACCAGTGACGTTGCTTTTGAACCATAGCACTTTTCGTAGTACGCTCGGCTGGTTAGTCTACGTCTGTCCTCCTAGCGAGTTGTTTTGTTTTGTTACTCAGGTCGCATTCGAGGTGATTCGAGGTTTGTGTTCCAGCAGCAGACTCAGCCTTCGTGTTGTCAGCGCAGCGGACGTCATCGGGATATGAATACGGTTCAGCTGTTTACTAGTTGCCGTCTCATTCCTCTTGAAATGGCACACTTGAGCCTACTTGAGGTTTCACTAAGTTAATCTGGCCTCATTGACCATGAAGTACTTTGGAGATCTTGAGTAGCGTCGCGTTACAGTTGAATTTGGATTGGTGAGCCAACTTGACATGGGTGTCGCATTCATTACTGTGCACAAACGAGACCGTGTTCGCTTGGATTTGGATTGTAACCAGTTCGCAATGAACGTGAAATGTCTGTTGATTTTGCTGCAAATGAGTATTCCATGCCAAAGTCTGTGGCTGAACCTCTCGACCTACCGGTTTACTTGGGGGATGGATGCCGTGGTGTCACTGCAGAGTAAACTTCTATGCTTCAGGTGCGACAAAACCATCTCGTTGTGTGTGAACCTAGGAGGGTAACGAGATTTCGAAAATCGTCGACAAAACACTTTTTAACGGTAAATGCTATCATATTTCGACAGGCAAAGAAGGAACTGAATCTCAAGTGCTCATCAATTATCGTTGGTAAGTACAATCTACCACTAATGGATAAGAAGGGATTTTGGACTTGATGTTCAAACTCTAGAAAGGCGTTGCCGCTTCATTGAGAGTTCTGTTTGGTAGGTTACGTAGTCTTGGCTTCAGTTCAGTGCATGTTGAACACCCCTCATCTAGATAAAATACAGCAGTTTTTTGAGACGCACAAAGTTCAACATTTGTATCTTATCCGGGCGTCAATAAATCCGGCGGCTACTTCATTTGTGATGTTTACTACGCACAGGTAACCTGGTTTTCCAGACAGTACATGACAAACGCAAGGATGTCCTAGACACCGTTGCTGAACCTTACCATTTTTAATTATCGTTAATACACAGATTTTTGATCAATGGTTGGTGGGAGAAGGGCTCGCAGTGATAATGTATGCATGTTTAGGGGGTTCTGGCCATAACATAAATTTGCTATTCGACGGATGAATGACGTCATTCGCTTGGTGACATGGTTCTGAGAAAATGTGTCACGCTAAGAGTAGCTGTGGTAGCAAGATCCAACACGTTAGTCCCTTAACTGGAGGCCATCGGTGATCGCAAGTAGTAATCACGACTTCAGCTCGAGCGCTTTTTGGTGACCCAAACGATATACTGACATTGCACGGTAAAAGAAGAGTGCGATGCCTGAATGACACTGTTTTTCGAAGGGTGAAAGATTACTGGAAGCTAATAAACAGCTAGGCTCACAACGCGTTGTTGCGGCCTTGTGCTTCATAATACTGTGAAATCACGGAGCGATTTCAATCTATTAAGAATGGTCCGATCAGTAGGCACAACATTGTCTAGCCTAGTAGCCCGATTTCGTTAGTAGCCGTGACTTTCTTTTCGACCTTCAACTTAACCTTTTGGTTACGTCGAGGAAAATTGTCAAGGTTTTGTCAAAATTCTGAGCACACTGCACATTGCCAATGTAGCCGAGTGTGGTACATAAAACGTTCGCTGTTAGTAATTTTTTCAGTCACTTCAGATCATGACGTCGTTTGTCGCCTCAAGTGGTAAACAACATCGGCTTAAAAAGTATTATGTGGTTCCTGATCCTCGTTACTATCGACATGTCAAGGGCAACCCTCTTTTGGCCTACGGAATGTCACATCGGCTGTCGCATTCTCTGAAACACATTCTTACACTTAGTCCACTCGCTTAAGCTTCAACAACAGATAATTCGTCCGAAATACAAACGTTTTTTACTGTTAGGGTGTATCCACTCCGGAGCAGCCTGTCCAAAAACCGTCATCACATCATCATCAACGGACGTGATGTGTCCATCCGTGGCGCCAGTTCTGGTCACCAGTTCCTGTAACCATCTGAATAACTGCGAAGCAATACGTCACCTCTGGTGTTAACGCTAACGAAACTATTTCTTGCCGAACAACCCTTGTTGGATGTTCGATTGACATACGTCAGTTGTGCTTCTTTCTATGTTCTATTCTCGCCTGGCTTTATTATACTTCTTGCTGCTATGCTTCCTAGTGTTTTCGAAACGAAATGCCGCCCTGCACCGTCAGGTGGTCCCAAGCCTTGTAAGCTTTTCCTAACCTTCAAAATGCTAATGCTTTGTGTGGTCGAGGAGAGGTGCTATGTAAATCTAGGACACCAAAAGTCTGATTCGACCGTGATTGCAATTCTTGCAACGTGTGTTAACACAACAGTGGTCTTGTGTACTTCTGACTAGCCAGGTGGAGACGTTAGTTGTATTACTCAACTCGGATCCCCTACCGGTACTTTCGGGCGGACGAATTCTGGTTTTTTGCTGTCGGAGCCAAATCCTTTAAGGATATCTTGTTTATTCATTTCACTAGTTGCATTAGAAAGACTGAATGACGCCGCCGCAACCGTGTTAAAGGAAATCTAAGAACTGACAACCGATAAGGTTCCCGGATGATATCACGGAACAGTACACCTCTGGAAAACGACCATTTTTACCACATCCTTTGGAAGCAGATTCTTCCATGGGACGTTTGGAACGTGGATGTCGATCATGCCAACGCATGTATCATTTGTTATTAACAGCCGCTGATCCCTCTTACTCCTGAAATTGAGGTGAGGAACACGGTTCAGGGGATGACTTGAGTTTCGGTGTTAAGGTGCAGCGTTTGTCGCTCCAGGCGTTATAGACTGAGACCGCCAACCGTTGGGTCAAACCACGTGATGGTCGAAGAACGGCGTGATCACGAAATATGAAGGTCGTGACTGTTCTATTGAACAGATGAACAGGTGTTACCTGTCTAGTTGAGACTCTCGTGATCACTCCAATCGCTGACAGGAAAGCTGTCCAAGGTGACAGTTTCCCGTCGTCAGTGACGTATCCGCATTCATACCATTTCTGATTCTTTCACCTAACCTTGTTTTCATCAGTTTTCACCCTTGTTAAATTCTGTGCTATTCCACTTAACTGTTGCGGTGAGAAATAGCCCAGGTCACAGGGCCTTCTGAGCAGACCCATGGTTGTTATTAATGAAGGAATAGAAAGTAAGGTGACAGAAGAATAGGATGTTTGATATGCCATTCTAGGTGAACTCATCTTCGAGTAGGTTGTAAATCTAGTCACCCGTTTTCCACACATCGCTGGTTTGCACCGTTAATTAGAGTTATTTTGATTGTGTACAGGGATGAGGCGCTTGGGGTTGCAGCCTTTGGCGAATAATCCCCGGTTTTAGGGTTTAGTCAGACTTCTATCTGTTTACCTGTTTGTATTTTGCCAGAAAGTTAAGCCGCGGAAAATTCGCTTGAAGGCTTTACGTACGTTTTCCGGAGTGTTACTGTGGCGTTTCCTTAACTTGTCTAATCTACTGAGTACTCGTTTTCAGACGAAGGAGCCCAACATGTACCTCCGAAGCTAGTATATTCGTGATTTCTATCCAAAGGTGAGAAAGTTGACAAACGTGCAGTACCAACGGTCCAGTTACTTCGAGAAAGTTGCCCAACTTATGTCAGCATGGACGTCTTTCATTTGCAAGAATCATTCCGTTTTCCACGTTCTTCATGGATAAATTGTGGCAGACAGTTTAATACGTACTGAGAATTTCCACTGTTCACAATTCAGGCTTTGTTTGTTTGAGAGCTGCAGTGCGCCAGCTAGAATGGGGGAAACCGGGCAACTCAACAGAGCTAAATTCTTAGTGTCAAATGCCGAACAGCCTTCAGCTTCATCAGTTTGCAATCCTGTTCAGACTAGCTGAACCGTTCTCAAACTGTCAAGTTTGCCTGCGATTAGACATAAATCAGTGAACAGCCTCTTGTCGATAGAGCCTTACCAACCTGAGGTCATTAGTCAACGCAGTCTCAAACAAAGGGGATTAGTACGCCGCCGTTCTCAGACAAAAAGGTTTGTCCGACGAAATGGCCCTTTGTCCATACAAGGTTCGTCGACTCGATCGAGAATTGATTCTCCATCAGGTGCACTGCTGTTTTGTAACACCTTCAAAGCGAGTTCTGGTATTGTTGAGGGTGTCACGTACCCCCCAAAAATTGTCCAATAACTGGAATGAGCATTTACCGTTTTCTTTTGTAGAGCCGAATTCCTTTGATGTACCATCATTTTTTTTACCTCCGGCGCCGACTCACATACTGGACGCTAGTTAGCTTGTTTTTTTCAACCGATCGCTTGACGAGCTATAAAAACGCAAGAGTTGCATTTTGTACTTTGACTTCGGCTTTTCGGCACTTGCACTTCGGCACTCGGAACTTCGGGCTGAGACAATAAACGCTCTTTTCGGGAGACCACTGTTTCTCTTTCGTAGTCGGCTTTGGGGGAATCGGCTCTTCTGTGTAAAACAGTGCGTACCATATCATTGCGTCGTAGGAATCGTTCCAGTTTAATTGCATCCACTCGGTCGTTCCGCGATATAACAGCCTTTCTTCATTGTTCGCCAGGTTGTTTCATCTGTCATCATTGTCATCCTCTTATCGATCATGAGCCTGACCAGAAGGTACTGTGGCTCTATCCGATGCTGGAAGAAATGCTGCTGGAAATTTTAATACTGTAAGAATCAGTAATAAGAGAAGACTAGGTAGCAGAACTAAAAATGGAACGAATACAGGTACGTCATTGACTGCGGCAAACCGCCATCTCGGCTAGCGTCTCTAACCAACGATTTGAGTGAACACGAGGACCCCAATCAGGCAGGTGACAGCTACACACTTTGCTCAGTGAAACTGTCAGGGTTTTCACGTTTTTTCGCTGTATTGTTGCTTGACTAACCCGCGGTTCTACCCAGCTGTTGGTGGTCTCAACACATAATGTCCGGTATGGTAAACGATCAGCTGATATACGGAGTACGTGATCCAACCATCGCAGACTGTGCAACGTGAGTATTTGACCTATTCGTCGCGCATCCCGAGCCTTCCGGAATACACGTTTGCGGACGGTCCTGTTGCTCGCACGATCAGTCCACATATTGTGGGTTAGTTGGCAGAAACACCGATGGTCAAACACTACAAGTTTGCTTATATCCCCGTTGTGAACAGTCCACGCTTCCGAATCATAGAACAGAGTGGAACATACACAAGCACTACGTATTTTCGACGCCACAGATGACGCAAGTTGGCAAAGAAAACTCGTGCCTTTACTACCTTCATTGATATCTCATCAGCAATATTAAAAACAGGCGAGATAGTGCTACCCAAGTATGTGAAAGTGTCCACAGTCTCGACCGGATTACATGCAGTGCTGTCTTAAAACAGCATTCCATACAAATTAGCCCAGTCACTCACCTTGTTGAGCATGGTATGCCTGTCTTCAGTGAATGGGTTGATTAAGACTGTCACCTGCATACTCCAGCGCCAAGAAGAAGGTCGACTCCAAAACTAAACAAGTGAGAAGTTGGACATCTTTGATGAACACCACTAAAAGTGATGAACGTCCAAGTCAGTTGTCCAGTAGCTCTCACTCCGCTTGCAAAATGCCCATACAATGACCTTAACAGGCTCTCGTATTTCTCTAGAACTCCCTTTCGAAGATGACAGTCTCAGAGAACGTTACGAACAACCGCTTCGAAAGTAGTGTTCATGACTAAAATAACCACGACCGTCGGTTGCCTATAACAGTGCCGATACTTCCAAATCCGTCGCAAGGTGAAAATGTGACTACTGCATCCACATATCTGATGTCCTCTGAGCTTAGTGAGCCGATGCAATATAAGGCCAGCGAGTAACATAAACGTAACAGACGCTAGACTGATGCTTCTGCGATGGTCACATAGACTTCGGGCCTCCTTGAAATCGGGTGCTTTTGTTGGTAAGCATCAATTACGAGGTACTTCTACTTTCCTCAGCTGTCGGGAGGAGTTTTGCCAGTTTTGATACCAAACTGTTCCCACCATCCTTGAAAAGAGAAGAGAGGGTCTGGTTCAGGAACCATGTTACGTCTCAATAACTTAAGCTTCAGAGCTACTTCTGCTTCCGACGGAGAGCATCTGGAACTCACTAACCGACCATTCGGACCCTGTCTTCCACATCTTCTAGTTGGGATCAACTGAACCGGTTTTCGAAACGTTCAGCCCACCTTTCAGGTCGGTACGATTGACTGGCGATAAGTGAAACAACCGTTTTTTTCACGTATGATCTCACTTAAACCGATTCGATAACTAGTACAGCCACGGGTCACGGAAGCAAGCTTTCTGCTGTTCTCAGATAAAAAGGCTGTTTCAACCGTTCAAATAAGTGGTGCCCACGGTCTTTGTTTAAGCTTTTGGCCAGCTTGCGTCCAAGTTCTCGACACTTGCCATCATATTCTAAACCCGGTGTAATCGAGCAACGCTTGTTCATGAGGTTTATCAGCGTGACTGGAATTCATTTTGTGGCAGCTGCACAGCTCCTTCGGAACATACTTTCTCACAGCAAGCCGTCATGGCTGCTGCTATTTGTTCCTAGCGTTTGTTAGACATCATCATCATCATCAAAAACAGCCATGAGCCTGACCAAAAGGTACTGTGGCTCGGGCCGCCGCTCACCTCAACAGTGACGTGGAATATCCTAAAAGGAAAGAGTACTACGAAGGACAAAAAAGATTGAAGAA